>PVJS01032728.1:0-22594 GCA_004027185.1 Glis glis | reverse complement strand
TCTCTCTCTCTCTCTCTCTCTCTCTCTACTTAGTGAGGCCCTCCGCAACTTCGTGAGACCCGGTTTCAAAATAAAGTATAAAAAATAGGGCCAGGGGTGTAGCGCGGAGGTAGAACACCCCTGGGTTCAATCCCCAGTACCTAAAAAAAAAATCTTGTCCTTTGCCAGAAAATGGATGGACCTCGAGAACATTTTGTTAAGTGAGATTAGCCAGTCACAGAAAGTGAAGGGTCATCTGTTTTCTCTAATATGAGGAAGCAAGGGAGTAATTGGGATACCAGAGGTGCTTCAGATAAGGGAGGAGAAACTTCAGTGGAGCCAGGGAGGTGATCTAGGGAAAGGGGAGGGGGGAGAGTGAGGATCAATAAAGGAATTACTCCCAGAGACATTATGTAAATATATGAGAATACCAATGTCAATCTCAATACCCTGTATGGGGAAGAGGGGAGAATAGGAAGGGACCTGGGGGAAAGTCCACCAAGTGCTTTGTGCATTTATGTCACTATCACTATGAATCACATTATGATGTGATACTATAATGCACCAATAAAAGTATATAAAAAGAAAAAATATAAATGACAGCTTCTCAGGTATAGAAAGGGAAATGATCTATATCCATGAAATTAAATGAAATACAAATAGGTTGAGCATATAAGAAGTCATTACTAAAATGGATTATAATCAAAAGTCAAAGACAAGCTAGGCATGGTGACTCATGCCTGTAATCCCAGTGCTTGGGAAACTGAAACAGGATAATCTCAGGTTCAAGGCCAGCCTCAGAAATTTAGTGAGAACCTGTTTCAAAATAAAAAATAAAAAGGGCTAGGAATGCATCTTGGGTAGAATGCCCCTGGGTTTTATTCCTAGTACAAACAAAAGTCAAAGACAAAGAGAAAAGTGACTTATCATATAGAAAGTTACTCCTATAAGACCATATATTTGATAAATGGTTATTATCCAAAATAAAAAGAAATCTATACAACTATATAGAAAAAAAGTCTCATTTAGAAAATGAGCAAAGTACTTGCACAGACATTTCTTCAAAGAAGACATACAAATTTCTAACAGGGATAGTGAAAAAATGTTCAGAATTACTAATCATCAGAAATATAATCATCAAAACCACAATGAGACATCACCTCACACTGATTATGAGAATATAGAGAACAGAAAAACTTTGTGCATTGTTTGTGGAATGTAAATTGATACAGTCACTATGGAATACAATATGAGGTTCCTCAAACAATTAAAAATATAACTACCATGTGATAGAGCACTTCTACTTTGGGGTATACATCCAAAGGAACTGTAAATCCCATCTTCATTGTAGCATTATTCACAATGTTCAAGATATGGAAACAACCTCAGTGTCTACTGAGACATGAATGGATGAAGAAATCTTGGTGTATGCATACCAGGGCATATTATTAAGGCTTAAAAAGAAAGGACATCTGCCATTGGTGACAACACAGATGGACTTGGAAGGCACTATATTAAGTAAAATATGCCATACACAGAAATGTGTCATATAATTTTATATGTAGAATTTAAAATAGTCAAGCTCATGAAATCAGAGAGTAGTTATGGTGGTTGCCAGGTCCTGGAGGGAGGGGGGAAAGGTAGGTGATAGTTTAAGGGTGCAAGATTTCAGTTATACAAGATAAATAGGTTTTAGAGATCTATTATACAGCATAGTATGTAAGTTAATACTATATTGTATACTTAATATTTCCAAAAGATCAGAACTTACATTCCCATATTAAGTATTCTTACAATAGCAATAATATCAGAAGTACATTTTTGTTGGTAGGGAATAGGTTTTAATAAGAATAAAATACATTAGGCCACCTGTTGTGGGCTGAATTTTGCCCCCCTCAAAATTACGTTGAAGCCCAATATGGTGGCACATGCCCATAATCCCAGTATTTGGGAGACTGAGACTGGAGGATCTCAGGTTCACAGCCACCCTCAGCAAGTTAGGGAGGCCCTGTTTCAAAATAAAAAATGAATTAGGGCTGGGGTTTTTATCTGGGAGGTAGAATGTCAGTATGTTCAATCCCCAGTAACACACACACACACACACACACACACACACACACACACACAATTACATTGAAGTCTCAAGTTCCATAACCTCAGAATGTAACTGTATTTGAACATAGTACATTTAAGAGGTAATTATTATAATTAAATGAGATTTTATGTATAGTCCCTAACCCAATGTGGCTGGTGTGCATATATAGCGGGACCAGCACGTGAGCACGAAGCACAGAGATGCCAGCTATTTACAAGCCAGGGACTGAAGTCCCAGAAGAAAGCCAGACCACTGATACCTAACCCTGGATCTTTAATCTCCAGAACTGTAAGAAAGTAAATATCTGTTGCTTAAGCCATCCATCCAGTCTATGGCACTTCGTTATGACGGGCCTAACATTAATATATCATTTGAATCACTTTTCCAATAGATCCATACATTAGGCAATGTACTTAAAATAAATTTATTAAATGGATGAATCTAATAAAATCATTTTATTAAGCTTTACTAATGTGTGTTGAATTGTGTCCCTTCTTTGCTCAAATTCATACGTTGAAGTCCTAACCCTTAGTATGTGAGAATGTAACCTTATTTGGAAAAAGGATAACTGCATATATAATTAGTTAAGATGAGTTAATTTGGGAATAGGATGGTCCTCTAATCCAATATAAATACAGAAAAATGCACACAGGGAGAACATAATGTGAAGGTTGGCATTATAGCTCCACACGCCAAGGTAATTCCAGAAGCTGGGAGAGAGACTAGGAAAGATTCTCTCTCATCCCCCTCAGAATGAACCAATCCTGTCCACGCCTTTCTCTCAAACTTCTTGCCTCTAGAACTGGGACAATAAATTTCCATTGTTGAAGCTACCCCATTTATGATATGGCATCCCTAGCAAATGAAAACACTCATGAACTTTTTAAATTACAGTCATCTTTATACAAGAAAGACATTTTTTGTAAAGCAGACTTTGTTGCTGACAGCCCCTGGAGCCTATTCTGAAATTATGAGGACTGAATCTAATATGCAGAGATGTAGCCAGAAAATAAATGAGTATTCTAAGACAAAAAGGGGGAAAATGCCATGTGCGAAGTTTCTCAATAGTTCAAATATGAGCTGTTAGTCCTTGATTTCTTTAGCTGTTATTCCTATCACTTGCAACGTTACCCTACAATACAGTATGGTAGAGTACCAACTGCAAAGATCACAAAACTAAAGGAGTTGGGATTTAAATATTCTCTGCCCCATCCATCCCACTTTAAAATTCTCATCTTTCCTGAATGCCACTAAAAACACACTTGAAGCCAGACACAGTGGTGCACACCTATAATCCCAGTGACTCCAGAGGCTGAAGCAGAAGTATCTGTCTCAAAGTAAAACATAAAAATAAGGGTTGGGGATATAGTTCAGTGATAGAGTGCCCCTAGGTTAGATCCCCAGTACTGGGGTAGGAGTGAGGGGAAACACTTGAGAGCTAGGTAAATGTGACATTGTGAAATAAGAGAGAGGAACAGCATTGTGCAGGCTTTTGATGAGCACTTTCAAAAGCACAATTGAAACTAACTAGGGAGCATTTCTACAATAAATCAACCTGATCTTATAAAAGTCATCTACCACTGACATTATGTACATATGTGAAAATACCAATGCCAATCTCAATATTTTTTATAGGGAAATGGGGGAGTGGGGAGGGAGGTGGGGAAAAATTCACCAAGTGCTATGTACATATAGGTCACTATCACTATAAACTACATTATAATGTGAGACTATAATGTACCAATAAAAATATAAAAATAAAAATAAATAAATAAAAAGTGGTAAAAAGTGAAAATATTAGTGGAAAAAAAAAGAAAAGTCATTTACCTATTCACTGCCTGAACATTGAACTAATGGGTGAAAAAATAAAAACTTTCTATAAAATGCATTTACTGAACCAGGCTAGCCAGCCATGGACTATAAGAAAAAAATTGGGTTTTCTCATTGAGCTAGAATCAGGAATTCGGATACTTCCTATCTACTTCTTGCAAAAAAAAAAAAACTATTTATGATGAAGCTCCTTGTTTTCCTGTGGTCAAATATTTTTTGTAATATTTTTAGAAAAATATGTATTTTTTAAAGAAGATCCTCAAAATTCTATAATTTCTGAGCACACTCTTCTCCTGAACAGCAATATTCAGACTCTGTTAACAGTTGGGAGCATCAAGCTTTCTGCCTGTATCTTCAGAGGAATGAAGGTGCAGAACCTAACCAGGCTAGCTAAGTTAGGGCCCCATTTAACAGCCAATGTGTCCACTCACGGGTGGCAGAGAGCTAAAAGAAATGCCAATTTTTCAATCACTGCTCCAGAAACTGACAGTGGATTCTTTATGACACTATTAAAAGTTATTTCACACTGAAGCTACATGCTCTCTCCCTTAGCTATTTATCCATGGATGTTACAACCTTAACTTCTATCAAGAATTATATGTAAAAAAATTGAATTGATGAAGACAGTGGATTGAGGGAGAGGAAAGGAAATAATAAAAAATAAGTACTATTTTGAATAATAATTTTACAGAAAGAAATCACTTTATGGAAATACGGCTTGTATTAGGGAAGCCATGATAGGCTTTGAAACTCAATTGTTAATGTCTTTTTAAAATATAATCCCTCTCTGAAAAGCTTAAAGAATTAATTTTAAAGTATTTCAGAAACATGTAAAGACTAATGTGCTAGTTAGCTTTTCATTGCTGTGACCAAGATACCTGACAAGAACAATTTAGAGGAGGAAAAGTTTATTTGGCTCATGTTTTCAGAGGTCTCAGTCCACGGTCAGCCACATTCATTTTGAGGGGCCTGTGGTGAGGCAGAACATTATGGCAAAAATCATGGCAGAAGAAAGCTGCTCAGTTTATGGAAGCCTGGAAGGAAAGAGAGAGAGAGAGAGAGAGAGAGAGACAGAGAGACAGAGAGACAGAGAGACAGACAGAGAGAGAGAGAGACAGAGAGAGAGACAGAGAGGGAGACAGAGAGAGAGGAAGGAGTAGGGAGAAGATAAACCCTTCCAGGTAATGCCCCCCCACCTGCTTTCTCCAACTAGGTCCTACCTCCTAGAAGTTTATTCTGCCACCAATTGGTTCATCTACTGATGAGGTCAGAACCCTCATGATCTAATTACTTCCCCAAAGCCCCACCTCTGAGCACATGAGACTTTGGGAGACATCCTTTCCAGATCTAAGCCATAATACCTGAAAAATAAATATATCCTCAATATGAATGGCAAAATAAAAAAAGTAAAAGAAGAAAAACTTTGAACTCCCATTTTAATACTTAGAATAAACATTTCTAAAGTCAAATGAAATGATTAAAAGTAAAAAAATTTCCATCTTATTTTATTTTTTCCTTTTTTATTTAAATAAGATAATAAAAGCTCAAAATCTGCTCTATTTTTAAATGTCAATGATTGTTCTCTTATCAAAAAAATCTTTATATACTGACCAAACATCTGAACGTGATAAATAATCTATCTTCCATGGGTGATAAATTAGTTCTTATTACTCAATTTAGACATAGCAAGTACTGACTCCTTATAGAATTGTAATTTAATTTCAACCAAACATCTATCAGAACCTGTCTTAATTAAACCTGGTACAGGTACTCAGTTCCTACTAATATTTTAATAGAAAAACAAATTTTAAGATATCACAGTAAAAATCTTGAAGTTTTTCAGCATACAGTGACAGCAACTCTAAAATAACCAGATCTTTAATTGTATTATCACAAACTAGTTTTTAAAATTTCCTAAACCACCTCTGCACCTCAAATTCAGAATGTTAGTTTGTATTTAAATTTGGTTTTCTGTTATTTCTTAATTTTCAAAAAGAAATAAAATATCACAATTATCTTCTCATCTTCTCTTAAATATTTAACACAATGGCTTTCAAGTTAATCTTTGAGGATAAATCTATTATTCTTTGGATCAGAAGCACATACTTTTTAGATGAATCATTGTAGTTTAAATTGAATATTTGCTATTATATTTAAATGCCCACAATTCCCAAAAGCAGTTCAAAAAACTCCTTAGGATATGATCTACTTTGACGGTTACTTAGAAATTAATATCTATGAGTAGTGACTCTCCTTCAGTGAATAATAAAATATCCCCATTGGATTTATTGCTTTCAATTTTGTGAACAGAAAAAAATGGCTGTGCTACTAATTTATATAATTTAAATAACTAGGCCTTTTATCATAGAATGCTAACTAGCATAAGTGCACCAAACTCTTCGGGTAATGCCTAACATACATGACAAATCTGTTAACAATAAATTTGTTATTTAAATCTGTTGCTAATATTCATGTACAACAAGAGAGATACCAGTATGAAAACAAGGCCTTGGTAGACAATAAAAGAAAACACAATGCATTCTTTCACAGTTTCCTTTCTTTCTGTCAGGAATAACTGATTGTCAGGGTAGTTCCAGAAGAAGGGCTCAATTTTCAGGAAGTTGCACCTGTGGTTTCAGCTGCTGCAGGTCAATAGCAGACACTCGAGCTGAAATTACAGAAGCTATAAAACTCTTGACAGCGGAACTCAATTTTATTGCCCTCACATCCCCAGCAAGTACATCAGGAAGACGGTTAACCAGTTGCCTCCCAGTCTGTAGACACTAATGCCACCTATAGCCACAATGTTTTGATGCTGTCTTTAATTTCTGTTGTTAATTATTATTTGAATAATAATAGATACCTTTTATTGAGTACTTATTATATGTCAGGCATCCTACTAGATGTTTTATGTTATTTATAGCTCACAGATGAAGAAACTGAAAATTCACAGGAGATGAATAATCAAGCCCTTTTCCTATTTACACAGGGATTTGAATTGCCCTGTTAGATTCAAAACCACATTATGCTGTAATCATTTTTCTGGTAAGAAAGTCTCTTAGACCAGGAGCAATGGCATTCTTTGGGAACTTGTTAGAAATGCAGAATCTCTGCCATCACCCTAGACATTTTTCATCAAATCTTCATTTTAACAAGAATCTCATGAGTCACATATACACGTAGCACTCTATTTCTCTAAGAAAATATTTCAAGTGATCGCCTTTATCTCTCCAGTAAATTTAAACCAGGGATTTATTTGTAAACATGTGCAGAGTTTCAGCATTCACACTTTCAGCTATAAGAAATTCAAAAAAGATTTTAAAGTGCTGTGAAAAGCAGCAATCTAGAAAGCATTGCTAGGAAGTAAAGGATACGAGATTTGTCTTGAGCAAAAGTCAATAGTGTGTCATAATATCCAAATCTCAAAAACATGGTTTTAGCAGCAGAAATAATTAAAATTAAAATATCATGTTTTATTTAAAATCTGTTAAATTTATCCATCATTTTTGCCCCTTTATCTGTTCAACAAATATTTGTTGTATATTTACATGAGTTTTTCCCAAATTTTAACTAGCATCAGAAGTATCTGTGGGGCTTATTAAAGCACAAACTGCTGGGCCCCACCTCTAAAGTGTCTTTCTTGATTCTATACATTTCTAACAAGTACCCAGGTGACAGCAATGCTATGAAGATGCTAGGCATTATACTAGATATATGGGAGATTACAATGATGGATTAGATACTATGTCTTTCCCTAGAAACTTACACAGGTATTGGGCAGCTATAATGATTCCACAGTATATGAAAGGTAGAGAGATCATAAAAAGTCAATTATAAAATTATTATAGATATTCGAACTACAAATACATTACTGCTAGCTGAAGATTGAAGTGAAATTAGGGGATGAGTCAGTATTGTGCTTGCAACAAACTGTGGATAGAATTTGGGTTCCTAGAATTTTATAGTAAAGGATTTCTTGGGGGTAAAGAATAATTAATATAAACTAAAATATAAATATGTAAGACAAATAACAGCTGCTTTTTCCAGTACTTTTTAAGAATGGGAAATAGAAGATAAGTTTGGAAAAAATGGATTGCAGACAAATAATAATGAATTTAAATGTGCTAGATATTTACTATAAAAATGAAGTGTTACGTATTTTAACAAGGTGGAGATATACTAAGTTTTACATATTAGGAATTTTAATCTATAAATTACCACATAAATTCCCACAGCTAATATGTTTCAAACACTGGGCTTCCTGATACCCCCAAACTTGCTCTTTCCATTATTCTATTTTGAAAATGTTTTAGGGGAGGGTAAAAAAAATTACAAAACAATAGTGCATATAGCAAATTTGAGAGCATATGGATGAGCGAACGTGTGGATGGACAGTAATTAGATCAATGGGCAGATGGATGGGTAGAAAGGGATTGACAGGAAGATAGAAAAGAAGATGCAGAAGGCTAAGTATGTTTATAAACCAAAGAAGGGAAAATGAAAAGTAAAAATTAAGAAAAGAAACTTGATGATGAGTAGCATTTTTAAAAGGGCAGAAAAGATTAGTGGCACAAGTGGCCAACTGAGCTCCATGAAGGAAAGTTGCTTGTTCTCCCACTCTAATAGAAGGAAAACACAAGAGAATATGTGAATGTGCATATCATCTTTACCATGTAAAAGACAGATAAAAAGACACCGAAATATTTGACAAGAATGTTTAATCTGAGTCTCCTACCTCTAGTAAAGTACAACAGGAGATCTTTTGGAAAAGATAATGAGGAAAAGTGTCAAAATATTAAGAGATGGAAGGATTTGGAAAGTTTAGAATAGATTTTTCCAGTAGAACAGGCAAACCAGGACTCATTCGCATTATTTCTTCTACTCCAAACAAGGAGTTGTGTTTTTGTAATTCAGGCATTAGTTTAAAACGCAGGTTGAGGTTCTATAATCTAAAAGTTTGAAATTCAAAATGCTCCAAAATCCAAAACTTTTTGACTGTCAACACGACACCACAAATGGAAAATTCCATACCTGACCTCATGTAAAGAGTCTCAGTTACACAGGTACAACTGCAACATTATATGTAAGATTACCTTCAGCCAACACAAATAAAGTATACATCATACATAAATGAACCTTGTGTGTCGGCTTGAGTCCCATTCCCAAGATATCACCTTACATATGTACAAATATTTCAAGATCTCAAAAAATCCCAAATCCCAAATACTTTTGGTCCCAAGCATTTCAGAGATGGAATGTTGAACCTGTATTACCTTCATGTAGTCATTCCATCATTTCCCTGTAAAATATACACCACCCACCTCCTTGATTTACACCATCCTGTTTTATCCTAGCCTGTGTTTGAAATTACCTTATTTGTGTTTTTTGCTTTACCCCCCATCTTCTTATAATCACTAACATTTGAGATTTAGAAGGGTAGATGCATTGTCTATCTTTCTCACCCTATATCTCCAGCGCAACCCTAGATCAGCGTAGAGTATTGCCATAAGCCCAGACAGTACTTACTGAGTGGATATTATTTTATGAGTGTGCACATAATTCAGCGAATCTTGTAAAGCATTCTCAAAACTTGGAGATTTGGAGAATCCATCAGCATAGACAGTGTAATTAAAATGAAAAACTAAAAAGTGGATATTCAGAGCACAAGGGATACATCATAGAAATGCCTATGTCAGGGCCAAGACCCAGTCAGATAAGACATGCAAGAAGCAGAATAATGAAAAAGACTGGGTTGGAGTACAGATATGGAAATTACTTTTAGAGCAGTGATTCTCACAGTATGGTCCAGTGCCAGCAGGATCAGCATCATTTGGTCACTTGCAAAATATTCAGATTATCAATCCCAACTAGGACCATTTAATGATAAACACTGGGGATCGATGCACTTTAATAAGTCTTTCAGATGCTTATGATACTAGGTGAAGTTTAAGAACCATTGCTTTAGCAGTGAGCATAGGCCTAATGACAAAATTACACTTAATAGAAGTTATTGTGTACACATAATGAAAATTATCCTTTGAAAAGCATATATTTCATAAGTGTTCCACCACTGGAGGTACTCATCACAGAACTCGATAATCTTCTGACAATCTGTGGAAGACAGAACTTACATATCTATAAAGTAGGGCTTAGTTACCTTCCAGTTTTGGGAGGCAATGATTCTAAAAACTTTGTAAAAGTTTTTACATACACTGTATATAAATAATGAAGTATTTTCAGATCTGCCATTTTTATTCGAAAATAATAAATAATGAATTATTTTAAGATCTGCCATTTTTATTCAAAAATAATTAATTTTCTTCAAATTGTAGTCATCTCCATTAGCTAAGAACTTGCAGGCGAGGGTTTGAACTAAATTGAGCTTATTGCATTTACATAAAGACATCATTTACATTTCAAACACATATCACAAAATCCTTTGTTTCTGTAAGTTACCTGAGTTTTTTCCCAAGGAAAATTAATTTTCCACTCTAAAGCTGAAAGAATAAAAGACTGTAATTTTTCATGAAAAAAGAAGAAATGGAACTAAATGAAATGAAATATTAGCCTAATTTCTGGAAAGGATCTTATCTAACAAGTATTGGAAGTTGGGTTATAATTGTATTTCAGTGAAGTATTTTATTTATTTATTATTTATTTATTTATTTATTTTTGCTGTTAGGTAAAAAAAGTCTTAACAGATTTCCAAATTCCCTGCATTGCTACCACAGATGAATTATCTCTGCCATTCACATCAAGCTGACTGGAAAAATATTTAAAACCATAAAGAAGTGCCAAATTGCATTCCTTCATGAATTTTCTTATTGCACAAACTCAGAGAGCGTAGCAGATCAAATGAGGTAGTGCTATAGTTTGTACATTGAAGGTCCACAAAGGCCCTTGTATTTAAGGCTTAGTTCCTAGTCTGTGGTGCTATTGGGAGACGGTGGGACCTTTAAGTAGTAGAATCTGGTGGAAGTAAGTTAGGTCAGGAGGCATGCTCTTGAGGGGAATATTGGAATCCAGGCTTTTCTATTTTCAATTCCTGGCTGATATGAGGTGAACAGATCTCCTCTACCACATACTCCCACCATGGTGTACTCTGTTGCCATAGGCCCAAAACAACAGGCTAGATGACCATAGACCTGTGAAATCATGAGCCAAAATAAACTGTTCTTCCTTTTAATTTGAGTGTCTTAGGTATTAGTGAGCGTAGTAAAGAAAGCTGACTAACAGAGGTAGAGAAGTAGGGGGATATGCATTATAGTTCAGAAGTATCAGGGATGGAAATGGGGTAAGCATTCTAAGGAATGATCTAATTAGCGATAGGCAAAGACTGGATCACAGATAAGAGGTCAAAAACTTAGCAGAAAATCTTCATTAGATGTGAATAGTTGGCATAAGTAGGAATTCCATAAAATTTTACGGATTCTTTTTATGTTTTAATATACTTTTATTGATGCATTGTAGTCTCACATCATAATGTAGTTCAGCGTGAGGGGGACATACATACACACAGTGCTTGGTGAGATTCTTTTAATCTACTAATTCTGTCAACTTTCATTTATAGGCAGAACTATATGATCCTAAAACACTCAAATATACCAAATAGAAATTATCCAAAATTATTGGGACTTCCTTTATCTGTATTTGGGGGGAAAGCCAACTTCTCATGTTGTATTTAGGGATGATAGGATTGATCTTAAAAAGAGAGGGTTTGCACTTATCAGAGATGGCCCCAAAGTTTTTGTTTAGACCATATTAAAAGACTTAAAACAAGGTCCTCAGTATATGTTGGCCTGAGCTGAAAAGAGAGTAAAATAAGATTCATTGCTGTATACACTGATCTGCTACATAAACTTAGATTTAACATATAATTGTCAGAAAAATCCACTGAAGTCAATTATGACCTTACTATTCTATCATAAATATAATAAAGCTCACTTATTACATCTATTATCCATACTTGACTATTTGGTAGGTTGGATAATAATGAATTCTATATAAACATTCCATAAAGTGAAGATTTATTGATCACGTAGTCACCAACCATGAGATCTACCATGAATTTAGAATATTCTTGTGGCTTCGTATCCACAAAGAATGAGATGCTTCAATATTTATTTTTATTGATATACCTATCTATAATAAAAACCATGTAATTGCCTTTCCAATATACTTATCCTCAAAGAACATCCACCCCTCCAAATTCATGCTCTCAAAGAACTAAAATTCATGCTCTCAAAGAAGTAGTTTTTTGTTTTAATTATGAGACATTCTTTGCATATTAAAGTAATGACTTTTATGACAATTTGTAGTCTTCACTATTGGCTTATTTTGGAACCTAGAGAGAAGAAATATCTGGATGCTGAATTTGTCTGGTGGGCTTACAATGGACACAGATGTTGATTCTAATAATAAAACAGTTATGGCATGGTTAGTCATAGAAATGAATAAGCAAGAATATGAATTGTTTATCAAGTAAAATTAAATGAAATTCTATAGTAATATACTAACATTTTTCTTTTGTTTCCTCTTGTATTCTCTTTTCCAAATTTGAGCAATGAACCATTATTTTTTGAATTTCATTTTAACATTGATAAAGCACTTCTAAAATAAATAAAATTTCTAGAATTCTAACTGCCTAAAGGAATTATGTTATGAACATTAACTAATAATGTTCATTTTTTCATTTTGCTTTCTTTTTAAATAATCTTGTCCTTAACCCAAAATTAATATATAATTAATATATATACCTCTTTTTAAAAGTTAGATGCAAAGCATAAAAATGAACAGTTAATATTGCATAAGGAAATGAATAAAATACTCATAATCTGACTAATAGAGAAAATAATTACCTAATTACTTCTCTCCTAGCACTCGCTAATACTTCAGTTAGTTTGGAAGTTCACAGGGTTGGAGGGAGGATGTGTTTATTAGGCTAAAGAAGTGGGTTTGAGAGTAAATAATTTGGCTGGTAAATTAATTGTCAATTAATGTACAGGTCATTTGCATGGTCTGATTACATATAGCATTAGACAATCTACAAAACTTTTCAAATTATTATGCAAATGCATACTTTGTAATTTCTGGAATTGGGGCAGATGATAAATCACTAAAAACTGCTTATTTCTAAATTAAATTATAATTTATAAAAATTAATATTGACCATTTCAAAAACTATCACAAGCAAATATGTACCTAGCACTAGCAGCAGTGTCATTACACACATGGCATATGTCATATCATAGTTTTGAGTTGCATTCTGGAGAGAAGTATATTCAGAACACCAGGGTGGTTGATCCAGGTTATAAAGGATATACATAAGACAGAAAGATAGGTCATGCACTGACACCTTCTTTCTTGTATTGATTATATGTGCACTTATTTAGGCACTGTGAAGTGTTATAGTACTCAGAGAGTTGGAGGAGGATGTCCCAGGATGTCACTACCTGTTTTAATAGGTTAATTTATGTAGAAAGAATGAGAGGAAAGGAGTGCTGGGCACCATATGAAGCAGATTTCCAAATCCACATACCTGCTCAGATCATAGAGGAATTGCTCAGGGAAAAATCTTGAAGGACTAGTTGATGATTTTTTTCTTCTTACTTTAGGTTTATTTGACCCTTCTTTTACTAGGTTTTTAAAGTGTAAGTTAAAACATTGATTTTAGACCATTCATATTCTTTCATGTAGGTGTTGAGATCTCCTTAATTATTCTTGATAGTATTTTCTTCCTAAAATTCTTTAAAATAGTTTATTTGCTTTCCTCTTAGGCAGTTAGGTTTTTTTATTAATATTACTGTAAATACCATTATTTAACATTTCACTTCTAACTTTTTGGAGGGGGTGCTTGGAAAACAACTTTAATTGGATTATATACTCCAATAGTAAATTTATTCTTACTATAATCCTGGGAAAAATATTTTGATAAGCATTTATAGACAATGATAAAATTTAAATTTAAAAAAGTCACTGTCAATAGAAAAATAAATGTTTAAGCCCTACAGAAGGATGCCTTATCATGAAAATGCCTTCTTGTTTAAAGAGTTGCTATCAAACAAGGAAAAAGGCACTTTAGTAAGCATATCTCCCTTTAGCATAACTGGCGTTTCCTCAATCTACTTATTATATGAAATCACATTTCTAATAGTAATTCAGATTTCACTGGTTCTTAACTCCACCTAATAAAGTAAGAATTTCAGCAATTTGAAAATGGTCCATCTTATGCTCTCTCTCCCAGCTCAGTCTTTCTGCACATGGCCAGAGAACCTCAGACAGTTTGTATACAGTCCGGACATTTCCTGCTATGCACTTCTGTTGCTCTGCCACGTTTGTCACAGTCCCGCAAGGAGACCCTTCCTGACACCACCAGAGACTGCTTTTGAGTGGAGAGATGTGGTAAATCCAGAGAGAGCTCCTCCCTTACCTGCCTTTTCCACTCTGTTAGAAGGATCTCAGAACCTTGATACTTACTAAAAATTTAGAGAAGTTGGGCATGGTGGTGCATGCCTGTAATCCCAGGACTTGGAAGGCTGAGACAGAAAGATCACAGGTTCAAAACCAGCCTCAGAGCCGGGCGTGGTGGCGCACGCTTGTAATCCCAGTACTTGGGAGGCTGAGACTGGAGGATCCGGGTTCATGGCCAGCCTCAGCTACTTAGTGAGGCCTCTGCAACTTAGTGAGACTCTGTTTCAAATTAAAGAAGAAAATAGGGCTGGGGGTGTAGCTCAGAGGTAGAATGCCCCTGGGTTCCATTCCCAGTACTGCAAAAAAAAAAAAAAAAAGCCTCAGCAACTTAGTGAGACCCTGTTTCCAAATAATAAGATAAAAAATAGGCCCTGGGTGTAACTCAGAGCTAGAATGCCCCTGGGTTCAATTCCCAGCACCATGCACAAAATAAAAATTTAGAGAGCACCAAACTTTTGGATAGCTTTAGTTATAACTCTTCTGAACTTTGTAGAACTAAGTTGAGGGTGAGTCAGAAGATAAGTCCAAATGATTGAAACTACTTTTCCTAATTAACCATTAAGGTATACCTGTAAAATTTACTTTAATTTTTCTTCTATATTTCCAATTATACAGGCAGATTTTATAGAAGTGTATATGATATGTGTGGGAGAGATAGAAAGAGAGACAGAAAGAGAGAGTGAGGGAAGGAAAATAGAGGGAGCCACATGGTTTCACATGTGACCAATACAAGCAGAATTTTTTTTTTTTTTTTTTTTTTTGCGGTACCGGGGATCCCGGCCCTATATTTTATCCTTTATTTTGAAACCGGGTCTCACAAAGTTGCGGAGGGCTTCACTAAGTAGCTGAGGCTGGCCGCAAACCCGAATCCTCTGGTCTCCGCCTCCCAAGTACTGGGATTACAAGTGTGCGCCACCACGCCCAGCGTTACAAGCAGAATTTTTTAAAAACAAAGTTTTTTTGTGATATCCAAAAGTTCATACAAAGTGAAAGGAAAACATTAGCGCTTATGCAAATATTTATACCCAAGCAGACACATACACACACACACACACACACACACACACACACACACACGGATGCAGGAAAGATGTTCTTATAAAAGGAAGAATGACAACTTATTTCATAATTCAAGAGATCTTAATATGACTTCTATCTCACAGTGTCCTGAAAATTGAAGTCTAAAATTCCAACATTTAGATTCCTCTGTCCTAAGCTTTTGCAACTCATGTTACATTGATCATGAAATGATTGAATAGAAGTACTTGGAGCTACTGTTAGCCAGGAAAGATATTTAAAAGACTCGCAGAGGAAGAGTGATGTTAGTTGTATATTAACTCAAAGAAGGAATTCTTTCACAAGGCTGAGCTGGGGGATACTCTTCCTGCAGCAGAGGAGTAGACTACAGTCCTGCCCAACTCTTCAGCATGGGCAGACTCAGAGACAATGGCAGAGGAACACAGATCACTTAGATAAAGTGGAAAGAGAAGAGTCAATATACATAAACAAAGATAAAGTCAACTCTGTGAAATGTGCTGGAGATATTTTTCAGAGCCAATTGGAAATAACAAATGTCCTCTAGATTTCCTCTGATAACACTCTGGCATTTAAATTGAACTTTGAGTTTCTGCACCAAATGGCACATATAACGTCACTTTTTTCTGAAAATCCAATAAATATACAGTAACGGGATTTTTTAAGACATAACCCAATAAGCATGAAGGAACAGCAAAGGATACAACAGAAGACAAAGGAAAGAACATGTGATTGACACAAAATGTCCGAGAAAAAGCAAACCTTAGTTCAGCAAGGGTAGAAAGCTAGTCTCTACCACAGAATGCTCAAAAGTTGTATGCACCAATAGCATCAGATACCTCAATAGCTGAGGATACAGAAAGCCAAAAGGGAAGAAGGATTGATGGGGGAAAGTTGGCTGAAAGACATTTAGAGAGCCATTCCATACTCCTGGATAATAGTCCATCTCCTCATTCCTTCACCTCCACTACTGTTTTCTGGAGATTTATGCATTAGAAAGGATGCAATAGTTTTCAAGGTGCCTTTTGCTGGATAGAGTTGAGGATCTGGGCTCTATACTGAAAACATAAGTGTCAGTGAATATATGACCTCTCTTACAACTTGAAGCTGATTAACTAAACTGTTAGTGTCTACATAAAATACCTAAAAACTTTCTCTGGGCAATCTGAGAAGCCCAAGAGAAATGACTTGAAAATAAGGACACAAAAGGATTCTAACAAATTTCTTACCCAGATTACCTTAGGACAATGTTTCTCAATAGTGGAATTAACATTGTAGACTGGATCATTCTTTGTTGGGGGTGCTGTCCTATGCAGGCTAAGACGTTTTGTGAAATCCTCAGCCTCTTCCCTTTAGATACCAGTAGTATCCATCTCCCATGATAACCAAAAAAAGTCTTCAGGCCTTGCCAAATGTCCTCTGAGATGTGAAATTGCACCTAGTTAAGAATCAGTACCTTAGAGTGACACTCAGGTATCTTCCCAAGTGTCCCCCAATTGCATATATTTAGAAATACCAGATACATGAGGAGAATCTCTACATGAAAAACAGAAACCAAGATAGAACAAAAATAACAGAGGAAACAATATAAGAGAAAAAATTGAAAACAGATATTACTCTTTGAGATATTAGAGAAATCACTGCATTGATGAAACAATCATGAAGTTTTTTAAAAGCTTTATTAAGGAAACAAAAACAATTTCTTGGAAAATAAAAATAATATGGGAGAAATGAAAAGAAAAAAATTAATGAGTCAGAAGATAAAGTTAAGAATATATTTACTTACCACCAGCCCATCAAAAACACATCAATTCTGCCACTTGCTAGTTTACCACTGGGTTGCTTTTCTACCATGCAAAGGGAGGGAGGGAGGCAGGCTGGCAGGCAGGCTATCTAAAGTAATTTATAGTAATTAAGAGAGAAAAATTACCTCCAGGGTTTAAAACAAAGGGTTCTTGTATAAGAGCTGAAAATTCAGAATAAAACATAAGATCCTCCCCCCAAGGAATCCTTAGACAGACAAGTTTAACAAGTAAAACATTAAACTTTTTGAATAATAATTAAATAGACAAATCAACGTACATTCACAACTAATAATCAGGCTTGCAGTCTGTTAGAACTAGTGGAAGAAATATCACAACCAGAGGAAAACAGTATACTCATAAGCATAGACACACAAAGAAAGGAAATCATAAGACTTAAAAAAGTATTGAGTATAGCAGCAAAAGCCCTAAAGTATTGATAATGAAATATGTGAAAAGAAAAATAGAGCAAAACAGTGAAAAATTAATAAACAATAAGATTCTTTTTATGACTTAAAAATAGATCTGTCTCTTCAGAATAAACGAATTCTACCAAATTCTATTAACAATTGATAAATTGCTAAACAAGAGCCGGGAGTGGTGGTGCACACCCATAATCCCAGTACTTGGGAGCCTGAGACAGAAGGATGGCAACCTTAGCAATTTAACAAGGCTCTCAACAACTTAGTGAGACTCTATTTCAAAATAAAATAAATAGGGCTGGGGATTCAGTTTAGAGGTAGAATGCCCCTAGCACCACACACACACCTACAAAAGAATTAAATTAGACATACATGAGCAAAACCTGAATGCCAACAATAAAGAAAAAACATTACAAGTTAATAAAAAGAACAGATAGGAAGGAAGGAAGGAAGGAAGGGAGGGAGGGAGGGAGGGAGGGAGGGAGGAAGGAAGGAAGGAAGGAAGGAAGGAAGGAAGGAAGGAAGGAAGGAAAAAAAAAAAAGACCCTATCAGTAAAATAGTTCAACTGTCGTATTAAAAGCTAGAAGAAGCTGGGCATAGCCACTGACATTTTAGGGTTACTTGTTAATGAAAAATAATCTGGCTTTCTCTAGCTGGCATAATAACATTTTTGAAATTCATATACAGCAAAGGAACATCTAATGATAACCTAGAACTTGAAGTTTTAATCTGTCTCAGCAGATATCCTGGAACATGTATGGAGTGAGGTAGGGGATAAGAGAAGAAGAGCCATAGACAAGAAACAATGAAAGTGGGTAAGTAAAATAAATTTTAGATTTCATCTGAAGAGGGAGAAGAGAAAAGTAAGGTCAGTTTGCTATTTTTAATCACATAATAGAGAAGTGTAATTTAATTAGGAAAGTAAAGGTCAGTCAGACCAAAAATTAGCACAGAAAAATATAAAATCAACAAGCTCAGTTTAACATGTTCGTAAAAATACTATTATCCTTCAAATTGAATATTGTTATTCTATGGCAACAAAGGAAAATTTAATAAGATTTTAGTAAATAGATATTTGACAGGCAATAGTCCTTGATTTTGGGCCAAGAAAATGAGAAAAATAGCAAAATGCCAACCAAACTTAATTATTTAGAAACTGAAGAATGTCCTCTTAAAAATCCATGATAAAAAAGATGAAATCAAAACTGATATTATGATTTATTTAGAAAGAAAATGGCCTACAAAGGAACAGAAACGCAAGAAGCTAATAAACTTACAACAAGATGCTCAACCTTGATATTATTCAGGGAAATGCAAATTAAAGCAACAAATGCAAATCATATTTCAGTTATTAATTTAGAAAAATGAAAGTGCTGACAAATGGATGGGATCAAAATTGCTTTTTCATACCTTACTGGTGGGATTCCAAATGTTTATAATGTTTTTGGAAAATATATTTATTATCCTTTAACTCTGAAAGTCAAATACTTAAAGAATAAAGAATATATATTAAAAGATTTCTGGAAACATATGTGTGATTTTCAAAACAGAAATATCTTGAAAGCCCATCAAGATGAAAATAATTAATTTGTATCACATTCATTCAATGTGATATTACATAATTATAAGAAGATAACTTTAGGAAAAGTTTTTCTCTTGATTCAGAGGAATATTTGTGATGAATTATTGAGTAGGAGAAACAAATTATTAACTTGTGTTATAAAATATTGATCATATTTTTGCAAAATAAAACAGTCCCACATATCCATAAAGAAATCAGCCATATGTATATTTTTATGACTGTGGATATGTGAAAAGATACACAAAAGTTGCTACTAATTTTTTTACAGTATAAGTATGAAAAATAAGATTTTCTGCTCTCACTATTTCTACTCAACATTTTAATTGAAATTCTGACCAGTGAAATCAAGCAAGAAAAGGAAATAGAACTATTTTAGATTGAAGAGGGAGAAATAAAACTCTTTTGTGTAGTAGGACATGATCGTGTAGAAAATTCAATGGAATCTAAAATGATGTTGATTCTTCTTTTTTATGTAGATTTATTGGTGCATTGTAATTATACATTTTGATATATGTCAGGGTATCAACATCATACATGCTCTTTTAGCCCTCCCTCCAATCCCACCCTATTCCCTCCCTCTTCCCTCCCTTTCATGCTCCAGATAGTGATTGAGTCTTATAGGTTTGTGTATGTACATCATGTGCTATAGTGCGTTTCCCTCCACCCTCTCCCTTAATTGATCTATAGACTTAATGATACTCCAAGTAAACTCCCAGTGTGAAACTTTATAAAATATTGACAGACTGGTTATGAAATTTAGATGGAAATACAAAAGACCTAAAATAGCTCAAATAAATTTGAACTAAAACAAATTTAGAGGACTATGACAATCTGAATTTAAGACATCTTAAAGAGATCACAATCAAGTATTTGTGTAAACAAATAGATTAGTATAACAAAGATGCCAAAAATAAACCCATACACATATTAGACAACTGGTTTTCAACAAAGGAAAAAAGACATCTCAATAATGAGAAGACAGTCTGTTCAACAAATGTTACTAGAACTATTATATATTCATCTACCAAAAAATTGAATTTCAATCCATATCTCATAATACAAAAATTAAGCAATTTATTCCATGGACTGTGGGTACCTTGGATCCTGAATAGGATGCATAATCAGGATTGGAACAAGTAGACTGTATACCTCCTTTATTACACTTTTATGCCAACTGGAGAGATTCTGGCTCAGAGAAGGCAAGGGCAATACCCAAGTTCACACAGCAAGTAGTAATGAAGCTAGGACTCAAACTCACATCACCTGTCTTTCCTATTGTTACCTCCTGGGATGAATAAATTCATGAGAGGAGGCAGTAATCCTGGGGAGAGAGAGGAGCAGCTCAAGCATTCAGAGCCAGAACCAGTTAATCCCATCACAAAACTAATAAATTTTGAAAGAGTGGGGAGAATTAAGATAGGGGAGAAAAACCCTTAAAACCACACAGAAATACAGAGACATGAGCAATCCAATTCTTGGCAGTACAGCTGCTGCTTTAATATCTAGTATTTAAAAGTTTGTTTAGTAATTAACTACTTCTATAACTTTATCATTTGTCTGAGTAATTTAATAGATTGAATACTTCTACCTTGTGTCTTTAGGGTTAAATACTTACCTCAAACAAAAATTAAAGTAGTGAGGTAAAATATATGTTTTAGTAATATTAATTAAATACATCCATATTCATGCTTCAATCTACTCAAGTTAGTTGAAGTTTGCTTTTTGAGCATTTTGAGCTTTATTATAACTATGAATGTCCAACATGGATGGACATTTCATTTATGCAGAGGTGTCTTGGTTTTCAAGGCTCATCTCTCTAAAGAAACATCAATTTTCCTTGTTGACAGCAATGATACAAGAAATTAGCTGGCTAATATGCAGAATAATTGATCTCATCCTTTGTCAAAGACTTGGGACTTATTTACCTAAACACATTTCGAGGAGAGGAGAAAGACGATGGTATGTGTGTATATGAGTGTATATTACAACGTAAAAAGAAGCCATACTATCAAAAGCTACATATACTTTTTATTGCTTTAAAGATTATGAATTTTCTAAATGTTTAAAACTATTCAGTCCATTACAACCAGAGTGGCTTGTATTTAATGTGCTGAATTGAGGCTTATTTTTCATTTTCCTTTTTGTTATTAGTTTCAGCTTATTCCTCTAATTGCTTTACACTTTCAAAATAATTTTATGATTGTGTACCTTAGCAATATTTCTTCTTAGAATTAACAGGGCTGAAATATTATACTGCTAGAGGTAGCACTGGTAAAAATCATGGCAGTTCTTTAAAGGTCTTTTTTCACTAGTAATTTATATCTCTGCACCAAAAAATATTGCAACTTTCCCTGAAAGTAATAAAGACATTTTCTAATAATTCAATGAAAAATGTATCTAAGTTTTCAAAAGTAAAATTTGTTCCTATAGTGGAATAATACTCTTCTCAGACATGAAAGGGGTGAAAATAAATAATCAGTGAACAATTATAGCAAACAAGCTCATTCAAATAATTGTAAGTTGTGTCTGGAAGTGGATATAGTAACTCATTATGATTCAGAGAAAATGCCAAATGTAGTTTCATCTTGCCAATTGCAATAACTTTGGAAACTGAGATTTGCAAATTTACCACTGCTCTGTGCTATATCTCATACTGAAATAAGTTCTTCCAAATTGGATAAGTTCATACCTGATGTGAGAATTGGGCTGTAACATTGTAATGAAATTCATTTTTAAAAAAAAGCATGTTATCCAGGTGTGGTGGTACACACCTGTAATCCCAGTTCTTAGGGGGGCTGAGACAGGAGGATTGCAGATTCACAGCCAGCCTCAGCAACTTGGCAAGGCCCTCAGCAACTTAGTGAGACCTTGTTTCAAAATAAAAAATAAAATAGGCCTGTGGATGTAGCACAGAAGTAGAATGCTCCTGGGTTCAATCCCCAGTACAACACATACACAAGAAGTATGTTTTCTATTTAAGTAGACTGTATTGCTTACTAAAGAAATTAATTTTAAATAATTGCCGAGTATTGTTCTATATAGAGATGGTGAAAAAGAATAGACCTAAGTGTAGTCTAAAAACAGTAATTAATATCCACTGACTCACTGCTTCTTTAACTATGGCCTTCCTTCAGGACAAAATTATTCCTAGAAAATTCATCCTAAATTCATTATTAAGATCAAAACACTAGGATATTGCCATAGACTGAAAGTTTTTGTCTCTCCAAAAGTCATTTATTTTTCTTCTTTTTTTTTTTTTTTGCGGTACCGGGGATTGAACCCAGGGGCGTTCTACCTCCGCGCTACAACCCCGGCCCTGTTTTTTATACTTTATTTTGAAACCAGGTCTCACGAAGTTGCGGAGGGCCTCACTAAGTA
>PVJS01032727.1:0-22596 GCA_004027185.1 Glis glis | reverse complement strand
GAAAAGTCATTAGTCTCAGACAGCGGTTTAGAGTGAGGTTTGATTATTGTCTTTAACTTGTAATTAAATAGGAGAAACTATAATTAAACATGAAGCGAAACCTTAAGTAATATAGCACATTAATTGATTGTATGGGATAATCATTGCTGTAAGTGGTAGTACTTTGAGAGAATAGCTTCATTTAAATACTTATATCTTGAATTGCATAAAAAAAGGTTTGTCTTTAATGGCAAGTCCAGGAAAGTGTGGTAATTACTGTTAACACAGGAAAGACTGCATGTCCTAAATATCGTAGCTATTTACAGGCTAGGACTTTGTCTTTTTAAGTCTTGTTGGACCATATGGATTGTGAAAATACCCCCCCCCACACAATCACAAATCACATTTTGATAGAAAATGGCATATTTCCACAGACTCCATCTTGTATATCTTTCATCCCCACCTGTATAATTTTCTTCTTTTAGTGTTTTTTAGTGCCTATTGATGGTACCAGTTTTTGATAGAGATTCTGTAGTACTCTTTTTCATGGGATGGTATGTTTATATACTTTTCACTCATAAGTAGAGTGAATTCATATATTTACCAGAACTGAAACTGATTGAATACTGATGAAGTGATACGACATTATATAGCAATAGGTAGATCAAATATCTTTGTTAACAGAAAAAAAGAAGGACTAGCATAATATTAGCAAAGAGCAATAAGCCAGGATATTGCAAACATAAAACCAATATAAAACTATAAGACAGCTCAACAGAATACAAGAGCATAGGTCATTCTAGTGAAAAGGTATGTAGGAGATGATAAATTGTAAAAATCATCTGGAGCATAGTCCCAAAAAGAAATGCTGAAAAAAAATCAAATGAAAAAAAAATTAAGATAAATTCACTTGTACCAGAGTAGAAGAGCAAGAGAAGTCTCTTTTTTGGCAATATTTTGTAAAGAATATTTTGCAGTACTGGGGATTGAAACCAGGGGCATTCAACTTCCGAGCTACATCCCCAGCCCTAATTTTTATTCTTTATTTTGAAACAGGGTCTCACTAAGTTGTGGAGGGCCTCACTAAGTAGCTGAGGCTGGCCACGAACGTGTGATCCTCCAGTCTCAGCCTCCCAAGTACTGGAATTACAAGCATGCACCACCACGCCCGGCTGACCAGTGTATTTTTAAACAACAGTGCTTTTGAACATTTGGGATCTGTGCTTGATCCATTTGAATGGTAGTAAAGTAAATTTTCTCCAGTGAAATCCATCATATCCGACCCCAACACTCTTACCCCAATCCACTATGGGATGGGAGAAATACCTGATCTTCATTAGCAGACACTACCTGACAAGGGACACTTTTGCTTCTTATCCATTTGATTCTCAAATAGGGTATAATGAAACTTATTTATTTCCCATGCCAAGCTTCCAAACCTCAAATTCTAGAATTTTGGTCCAGATAAGAGAAATGAGGCATTCCTTTACTTCGCTATGCAATTTTATTTTTACCAAAGGCTATAATTAAGTCCAAGGGTCTCTTTGAAAGATTGTTTGTTTCATGGAGACAGTCTAAAATTATCAGAGATGATAGGAACAAAAGAAGACCACTATGCAAATGTCAGCAAAAGAAGAAAACAAAATTTTGTGGGTTTTTTGTGGGGTTTTTAAACTAATTAACTATTAAGCTCTGGTCTCACATGCCGTTAATATTCTAACCTCCAAAAAGTAGGAACAATTGGAAAAATATGAGAATAATAGGGTATAAAAAAAGATCAGTGCATACTAAGAGGTTTAGGCTCTACTTTCTATGACAATTAGGCTACAATTGCTCAGATTGATAGAGGAAAATACTTATAAAATATACATTGCACTTAAAAAATCCCGGCTTAAGTGAATAGATAAAAATAGTTAAAATATTTTTAAATCGTCCTAAAAATACAGTTAGGCAAGTGGATTGCTTAAAATCCACTAAAATGTTTGTTAAAATATTTCTTTATGATGTGAACATGAATGGAATTATACTATGTGATGTTAGAAATTTTAGTCATAATGGAAATTTGAAGACAAAAGTATATTCAAGTTGAGACAGCATTGTGCCCTTCACGGAGCTTCATATTCAAAACCTTTGTTGAAACTCAGTCATTAATCAGTAATACTCCCATAGCAGATGAGGTTGTGGACTTAATAAGAATATTGCATACATATGTCTAGCCTATCTATCCATGTATTATATTCACATACATATCCATGTATAAAACATTGTATTATGTATAAATATATTATATATCATATTTAAATATATGTATTAATATTTTAAAATAATCCATGTTTTCCAAACTTATGAAATCACTAAATAGGATATGTATAATATGATATATAAGGTTATATGTTGTATAATTATATATAATGCAAACAGTAGTTCATATCAGTGTGTGTGTGTGTGTGTGTGTGTGTGTGTGTGTGTGTGCTTATGTTACAAATTCTGGGTGGTAGATCTGGGTTGGGTACTAAATCTTTATTTTGGAAATTGTTTTTGAGAATTATCCCACTGGCTGGGGATTCTGCCTCACCTTCTCTCTCCAGTTGGTATGAACGGGTTCTATAATAGGATTTCACCTGCCTTCTTCCTGAGGTGGTCTTGGGCTAGCTCCCAGCACATGCTGAGCCTCTCTGTCTTCACCTTGCTAATGCCTTCTTTGCACACCCCTTTGTGCTTTTTTATGACACTGGGGATTGAACCCAGGGGCATTCTACCTCTGAGCTACACCCCCAGCCCTATTTTTATTCTTTATTTTGAAACAGGGTCTCACTAAGTTGCGGAGGGCCTCACTAAGTAGCTGAGGCTGGCCGCGAACCTGCGATCCTCCTGTCTCAGCCTCCCAAGTGCTGGGATTACAAGCGTGCGCCACCACGCCCGGCCCCCTTTGTGCTTTTATTTCCCATATTTTCTTCTATAATTGTCACACACTGTTTTTCTCCCAAGATCCTTTTCAAAAGTACCTTGCCTACAGGTCTTCTGTTCTCCTAATGAACGATCTTCACAGGCGATTCTACACTCTTCCTCTTTTCTCCACTGATGAGGAAGAGCTCCCTTCCTTGGGGCTCTGGGGGTCACTGGCACAGGGTGCCCAACACTACACAGACAAGATGGGCAGCAGTTTCTCAGTCACATATGCTTAAAGCCCCATGGAAGGATGGCAGAGGCTCCGGGAGGCAGGCTTTGTAGTGTCAAGAGGGTGGGGTGTGCCCTGCCTCCGTCCTCCTTCCTGTGAGCTGATGTGATTGTCCTATTTAAATAGCCTTGTGGGCTGGCAGAGAAGTGAGACCTGTTGGGTTGAGGTCCAGGTGTGTGTGCTTGTCTGGAAGATGGGGGATTCACTGATCCGGGGTCTTTTCTGCCAGGAGAGGGGCATATCTCACAAAAGCAGGGGAGCTCTCCCTAAGCCCCTGGGGCCTGTGAGGGTTCAGAGATGTCAAGGCAGCATGTGACATTTTGGGTCTTCCAATCTGCTTACCTAATGATTCACAGGGAAACACACCTAGTGCTGTGTGCACATATGTTTCTATCACTCTGAACCTCATAGTGATGCATAATTACAATGCACCAGTAAAAGTAGATTATTTTCTAAAATTTCATAGTATGATTCTCATTTGTCCCATCTGACCTGGTAGCAGCACAAGGCTTTACCTTGTAGTCATTAGCTGGTAATGTTACTAACATTAACTTGGTCTCTCCATTAGACTGTAAAACTAGAAGACAGAGACAGTTTATCTTTTTCTTAGGATATATATGTATGCATACTGTATTACTATCCTAGGGCTGCTGCAAAGAATTACCACAAAGTGGGTGACTAAAAACAAAAGTTTATTCTCTCAGTTTTTAGAAGTCAAAGTGTTGGCAGAACCACGTCCCTTCTGAAGGTTCTGTGAAGAATCCTTCTGTGTTAGTCAGCTTTCTATTGCTGTGACCAAATATCCAAGATAATCAACCTATAAGTGGGAAAGATAGGTTTTTTGGCTCATGGTTTCCAAAGTTTCAGGCCATGGTTTGTCCAATCACTTTGACCATGATGGTGGCAGGATTACACAAAGGGGGAGGTTTGTTCACCTCATGGCATCCAGTAAACAAGAGACAAGAAGGGGCTCCCAATATATTCTTCATGGGCACCACCCAATTGCCTAATTTCCTTCCACCAGTACCTACATCTTAAAGTTTCCACTGCCTCTCAATAGTGCCACAGGCTCGTCCTGTCCCCAAGCCTTTAGCACATGAAACTCTGGGGGATACTCCATATTTAAACTATAACACCCTCCTTCCCTTTTTGTGCCTGTGAGCCTTGGCATTCCTGGACTCGTGGCAGCAAAATGTCCCTCTCTGTCTTCGTCTTCACATGGTCTTCTTTGTGTGCCCGTGTATCTCCCTATCCTTATAAGGACATCAGTCATTAGATTTAGGGCCCACCTCAACCCAGCATGACTTTAGAACTTGATTATCTCTGCACCGACTCTATCTCAAATAAAAACCTATTTACGCGTACTGGGAGTAGGACATACCAGTAGTACTGGGAGTCTTTCTTTTGGGGGGGACACAATTTAACCCCCGATACATATGATTAGAAAATATATGCATGTTGTGTCTATATAGACACATTCCAGAGAAGTTCTTGTTGATGGCTTGTCCAAGATTAAGCAAAGAGGCAGGAGGAGAACTCAGACCTCATGTCTCAAGCCAAGGTTTTCTCGTCAATAGCTGAGAATAAATAACACACATCCACGTGCCTTGGTGCGTAATTTCTTTCTCAGACACACTAAAATCTCCTCAATGCTTATGAAGTTCATGGTGAGGTTCAAGGACTACTTCAATGCAAGCCAGTTCTTTAGACAAAGTCACAGTAATTCACATTATCTGTGACATGGAAGAAGAGAGACAGACATATCTATCTTGGCTTTAGCCTGTGGTTGTCGCCTCTCACAAAACAACATAGAATAGAGGAGGCTGGGACAAATGGTCCTTAACCTTTTGTGATTGAAGAAGCTGCAGAATGGGATTTGGAGCTTTTTGGCACTTTCTGGCTGTCCATTGCCTTTCTGTCAAGTTGGAGTCCATCATCCTTGGCAGATTCCGGCTGTGGGGGGAAATTTTGTGTTGTTTCCTTACACGGGTGATTTTGAATTTCCTTCAAGGTCAAGGTAGCAACCATGGTAATTGCTCCCCAGCATCTACTTACCAGCATCTCTGGAGGGGCTGCTCCGCTGGGCTAGCTTACAAAAGTCAAATGCAAAGCGACAAGGGGGGGGGGCAGAGAGTAATTACAGCAGCCTCAGCAGTCGGAATAAGTATCACGTTAACTGAAGTATCATTATGAATATTCTCCCTTCTTCCTCCATGATGGCTTATTGGAAGTATAACAGAAAGACGGAACTCAGAGAAGACACATTGCCTCAGTCATTTGACCCAGTTTTGCTACTGAGAAAGATTTCTGGGTAAACTGAGGGTACGGTGATTAGCGTTAGGCAAGGGTTAGGATGGAACCGGACCTCATGAATGAACAATATTTGTGTTTTTGCCTCTTGCTGCATATGATAAAATTAAAGATGATATTCCATATCACTGGTCAGCGATAAACAGAACTGGTGGGATCTGGCACTATTAATTAGTAACTTAGCTTTTTTATGGTACTGGGGATTGAATCCAGGGGTTTTCTACCTCTGAGCTATATCCCCAGCTCTATTTTATTTTAGTTTTTTTGAAACAGGGTCTCACTAAGTTGCTGAGGGCCGCACTAAATTGTTAAGGCTGGCCTTGAACCTGCAATCTTCCTGTCTCAGTCTCTCAAGTTCTAGATGACAAGCATGTGTCACCACACTCAGCTGCTAACTTAGTTTATGATGGTGTTGGGCATACTTGATTGTCCTCATGAAGTCAGGGCTGTGTCAGGATATTGGAAAATGGGGTCAAGGAGAAAGAGGTTCTTTATATGAATGGCCTCCTTCTTTTCCCTTTGGCTGTTGTCCATTTAGCATTCATAATAAATGCTATAAGAGCTTACTCATTTGACCTCTCCTGTTCTGTCATTGGAATCACTACCTAGAATGGAATTCCATCAGTCAGAAATTTAGTGCTGGGAAGAGGCAGAGACTCATTCCTCTGGCATCCTGCATGAGGGTTCAGAAAGATCGAGCGGCCTGACTTTCTTGCCATCACGTGGTGTAGCGCTGGGGGCAACACTAGTATTGTTAAGGTTTCAGGGCTATACTTAGAGACAGTCTGATGGAGTCAAATCTCTTGCTAGCTGTGTGATCCTGGGTGAGTCTCTTCAGCACTCTATGCCCCATTGTCTCATGTTAAGTGAAAATAATAGGAAGGGTTGCCGGATTTAGCAAATAAACATACAGAACCATCAGTCACATTTGAATTTCAGGTATAAAAATTTTGTTTTTTGGTTAAGGATGTCTCGTGTAATATGTGGGACATGCTTATACTAAAAAATTCATTGTTTATCTAAATTCAAATTTAATAGGGCATCCTGGATTTTATATGGCAACATTAAGATAAGGGCTATATTGTTCTCATAACTTTCTTACTAGGTTAAATTTGATGATATGAGAAAAGCATTTACATGATGTCTAACACTTAGTATATAGCAGTTATTATTTCTAATTACAACTGACATTTTACATTAGTACTGTACGAGGCATTTAAAAATCATCGTATTGAACTTTACAATAACCTTGATGGCTTAGGGTGAGCAGCCCCAAGATAGGAGATACAAATGGGTCAGAATGTTTAAAGTCCACACATCTAATCTCTGTCTGTGTATAGGAGCTGAGGTCTTCCTAGTACACCACCTTGCTTTGCTTTAGAGGATAGCCCAAGGGACTCTGAACTCCACAAGGGCACACAGTGTGACAGCTTAGTGGGACAGAGTTAATTGTAAACTATTTGGTATCTTAAGGCTCTAAAGCCTCTCTGCTCCTTACTCTTTCCCTGAATGACTTTATATAGCAGCAGGATGCAAAAGAAGGTTCTTTTTTTTTTTTTTGCGGTACTGGGGATTGAACCCAGGGGCATTCTACCTCTGAGCTACACCCACAGCCCTAGTTTTTATTCTCTATTTTAAAACAGGGTCTCACTAAGTTGCGGAGGGCCTCACTAAGTAGCTGAGCCTGGCCGCGAACCTAGATCCTCTGGTCTCAGCCTCCCAAAGTACTGGGATTACAAGTGTGCACCACTATGCCTGGCTCAAAAGAAGGTTCTATGCAGGGGATGCAATCATTCCTTCAGAAAACACCTCATAGGCCTCTGTCCCCCTAGGAAGCCGATGGGGAAGAACATGGAGATCAGTGATGTACAGTGTAATTGTAGCACTTGAGGTTTGCAACATTCACTATTCTTCTTGCTAAGAGGGAAATATTCATACTGGATCTTTTATGAACCATAAGAGACGATCTTAGTTTCAGATTTGGATGCAGATTCGAGAAATGTTGAGCAAGTAGAGTTTGGACAAAAGGCCAAAAGGGGGCTTTCTGATATGGTCCTCTGCTCATGTTCCCAGCAGGGTAGTGATGGGGACATGGGTGCAGAAGCTACTGAAAACTCTTTGGATAGCGATTGAATACTGACGCTATTTGGTTGCTTTGATGTAAGAGGTTTCAAATCTTAACTCACTTATGATGAGATAACTGGCTGCTCATATCTAAAAAAAAAAAAAGTTCTTCTGTAGTCAGCAAAAAGGTGCCATCACCTGTGACCTCTGCCAAAGGGCTTGAGTCATCTGTGCAGACAGATGCCTTTTGGCTCCTGAGATGATTAATATGGCGACTAATATCAGGGTGACTGAAGAAGACTTCAGCCCCATGGCCTGAAGCCGACTTCTCCGGAGGATAAGGGTGGGGCCGCCTGCAGATTTGGAAGTGAAGAAATCATCGTTTGGAGGGTTTCCACTGCTTGTCAGGCCGATGCCTTCTTCCTCAAGGAGGTGGAGGGTGTGCAGGGCGTCTGACGCTGTGCACGTCATCGCCACGGTGCATTGTGCTGATTGAAGCGCAGCCGTGACTTTAATTCAGCAGCATAATTTTCACATTTGGTTGTATCACGACACTAGGGGGGCTGGAGTCCCACCTCCCTCCTGAGTCACTCACTAATTGGTTGACTTTTTTGCAGCTTCTCTTTCCAGCCAGATTGTAAGCCTGTTTTCATTTTTTTTAATTGAAATGCTGTGATTCATACATGCTTCAGGATACTTACAGCACCTGCCATAGTGTGAGGCACCAAGTAATTCCCAGGAAACTCAGATTCATTAATAGGCGGTGGCATCCCTGGATCAATTCCCTATGGACCTTTCTTGCCCTGGAGCCTCACAGAGAGCTATTTCTAATGTGACTGAAAGTCTGGGTGTTTTCCATGCATGGATAGTTGCTGGTGGAATTCAGACCATCCTAAAATATGAAAATAGATATTGAGACTACTTGGATTCTGCTTGTAATGTAAAATGTAAAATTGCCACCCCTTTTTTTCTCCTACCCTCAATAACCTTGAATATTTATTGGGCCAAGAGCTAGATGACAAACATGTGTATGTGCATAAAATATTTGGAATATATAATTCAAGCTACAATACAGTTAAATAATTATGTCTCATCCTTATTCCTTGACAGATGTAACTTTATATATAGCAAGAAATTATTATTCTTATTATTGTTATTAAGTTTTTGGGTACTAGGGATTGAACCCACGGTCATTCTACGTCTGAGAATCTGAGGTCATTCTACCTCCAGACCTTTTTATTTTTTATTTTGAAACAGGGTCTTGCTAGGTTGCTAAGAGTCTAAGTTGCTGAGGCTGGCCTTGAACTTGTGATCCTCCTGTCTCAGCCTCCCAAGTCCTGGGATTAATGGTGTGCACCACCATGCTGAGCAAGAAATTATTATTAGGTTTTTTTAGTTTTTTTTTAGAATTTATTTTTAATGTAAAGATATGGTGTCTTATGACTAAGAGCAAAATATTAAAGATAATTCATTATTATTATTATCGTTATTGTTTGCAGTACTGGGGATTGAACCCAAGGCCTCATTCATGCTAGGCAAGCACTGTACCACTGAGCTGCATCCCCACCCCATCAGTTTGGTTATTATTACATATGGCTGGGTGTTGTGTTGACTGGTTGATGCCGCAGTTTGGCTTCTCTGGACACAGAGTTGAGAGAAGTGTAGGAATGCAAGAGGTTTGTGGTGGAGTAATACCTATCAAAGGTCATGGGACAGGGAGCAGGAATGAAAGTCAAGGCTTTCAGAAAACAATGTACTCTAGTATCTGCCACGGGAAAGTGGAGAGGAAGCAGAACAGGGCAGGCACAATTCACAGTGGCCAAATTACAGAACCAACCTAGGTGTCCATCAACAGATGAGTGAATTACAAAATTGTGGGAAATACACACAATGGAATTCTACTCAGCAATAAAGAAGAACAAAATAACAGCATTTGCAAGAAAATGGAAGGATCTGGAGAACATTGTTAAGTAAGATCAGCCAATCACAAAAAAAGAAGGGACATATGTTTTCATTAATATGTGCAACCTAGGGAATAGTGGGGACACACAAGGGACTCCGGTTGATAATAGAGTCAAGGTTGATAATGGGCAAGGGAAGTGGTACAAGGGAAAGGGAAGGGAAGAAATAAGTGAATCAATGGAATTACTATCATAAACAATGTGTACATGTGAGAATATACCAACATAATTCTCAGTACTTCATATGGATGGGGGTAGGTGGGGGGACACTAAGAGCTGTGTGCATGTATGTTAACATCAAATAGATATTCATTGTGATGTGAGACTCCAGTGCACCAATAAAAGCACGTTAAAAAAAAGAACTGGGCAGGCAGAGCCTGGGACTGTGTAGTAGAGCTGATAAGGTCATGGCTCATCCAGCAGAAAACTCTGGAGCAAGGATTTCCATGGGAGGAGTCCTGCACTGGACTGAATGGGCCCTGGGATCCGGGCTGTGCTCCGTCATTGGCTGTCACTCCCAGGGAAGAACTTGAAAACTGAGGCTGATTTTGAAGGCTCTGAAGCTGGGGGCTGTGAGCTAACTCCATTCCTGTAACCGAATGCCATTACATTTTCCAGGGATTTCCTGGCTGCATCCTTCCATGGTTGTCATGTTCTAGACCTTATCTTGTCTACACTGATCCAAGTTTTCGTTGAGGAATGGAATGGAAGCAGCTCTTCCAGGATTCCCATGGGCCTCTCTTCCTGAGAGGGATCTGAGAAGAGGGAGACAAACCAGAAGCCCACTAATTGGCCTTGGGTCTCCCTGCACTCATTGCTGTGCATTCTAAACGCCCCTTGCTCCAGCCACCAGCACTGTGCATCTTGATGGTTCATCTGAGAGATCCAGCCCAGGGGCCATGTGCTTCTCAGGCAGTGCTGCCGCCCTCATCCGATATGGTCACAGCTGAGTGAGTGACTGGAGGCCCCCAAGTGGGTCATCTCTGTGCCACACATTTCCCCCTGTCCCCTTGAGTCACAGAAGCTCTGCTTCCTTTTGTTCATCAGGGTCAAATACTGTCCCAAGGTCATGACTTCTCTCCTTGCCTGTTAGACCCAGGACACAAGAAGTCCATGGTGCCAGGTGGCTGCTCTAGCATGTCACCCCATGGGACCCTTGTGTCCTGTGATAAGAGTAGCTCCCTCCCCTTTGGTAAAAATAAACTTTCCACAGAGTTCAAAGTTGTGGAAATAGGAAGAAAGTTTGCCCCCAGTTTGGGGATGTAAATAAATATGCTCACTCCTGCATTTTCTCCTTGTTTCTGAACTCGTCTACTTTTTGTAAATGGGGATACAGCACCAATATGAAGAAAATTTAAAAAAACCCTCCCCCAAAAACTGCACAAAATTTTAACATACATTTTATCAAATGAGATATATAAATGGTATGTACAAATGATAAATATGCATATGAAAAGATGTTAAGCATCACTAGTGTCTAGAAAAATAAAAATTAAAACCACAAGCCAGGAGCAGTGGCTCACACCTGTCATCCCAGTACTTGGGAGGATAAGACAGGAGGATTGCAGGTTGGCAGCCAGCCTCAGCAACTTTGTGAGGCCCTCTGCAACTTAGTGAGACCCTGTTTCCAAATAAGAAATAAAATAGGGCTGAGGGTGTCATTCATAGGTAGAATGCCTCTGGGTTCCATCCCCAGTACCACAAAAAAACAACAACAACACAATGATATTCCCTTAAATATTTATTAGAGTAAATGTAAAACAACAATGACAAATTGAAAATGCCAAGTGCTACAGTGATGTGGAGCAATAGGAAATCTCACACACACCTCCAGGGGATGCAAAGTGGATTTCCTACTTTTGACAGTTTCTTATACACTTAAACATTTACTTACCATATGATTTTGCAACCCCATTCCTTTATGTTTGCCCATGACAAATGGAAATTGGTGTTCACACAAAATCATACTATTATGCATTCTAATAGTAGTTTTAATCATAAATTATTTCATCTGAAGAGTAAGTAAACAAATTTTAATGCATACACTGGAATGCTACTTAGCAATAAAAAGAAACAAACTATTAATATGTACAACAACATGGATGGATCTCAAATGCATTATGTTAAGTGAAAGAAACCAGTCTCGAAGGTCTCAAAGGGCTCCATTTCTATGGTCTTCTGGAAGAAAGAGAACTTTTCAGAAGTAAAAGAAGTCATTGGCTCCTGGAGGCTGGGGAAGAGGAGAGGGGTTGAATAGAGAAAGGCAACATGGGGCAATTTGGGGAGATCGATGGAAATGTTTTGCCTCTTCATGTGGAGGTGCTCAGTCAGGCCTGTGGTGATCCTATCTAGTCTCACCAGCATCCTTTCAAGTTTCTATTTGTAGACTTGAGCTCACCACTGAACTCGGGCATGACTTACCTTCTTCAGATTCAGCTCCCCGTGTGGATGTGTGATGAACATCTGCAATTTAGTAAGTCACAGAGTGAACTTCAACTCTTCCTTTAAAACTTGCTCTTACCAATTAATCACCACATCGTTTTTCTAGTTGCTCACATTGAAATTTTGCTTTTATCATGATTTCTTAGTTGACCTTATACCACAATTCCAATTTGCTAGAGCATCCTTTCACTCAGTTTTCAAAATGTATTAGAAAACAAAATATCCCCAGACCTTTTTAATTTTATTTTGAGACACAGTCTCTTTAAGTTGCCCAGGCTGGCCTTGAGGTTGCAAACTCCTGCCTCAGTCTCCCTAGTAGCTGGGATTACAGGTGTGTCCTACTTCACCTGGATAAAACAAAGGCTTCTTACCAGCCCCGCTGTTAACAATTTTTGCTTCAGACCCAACCTATCACTGGTTTATTACCAAAACTTCATAATTTTGTCCTTTTTTTTCTTCTTGCCTTCCCTGTAATCTAATACCAGCTGTGATCAAAATGCACAAATAGTTGAATACTCTTTCCCTTTCATCCAAATGTGAAGTTTATGTTTGTATCACTTGAACCTGGATTAGCCATGAACTTGTTTTGGCCAACGGAACATAAGCTAACATACTGCAAGCAGAGGTGTGAAAAGAACGTGCATTTGACTTGCCCTATTTCTGCTCTTGGAAACCTGTGCAATCCCAATCAAGTTAAAAATCCCAATTCAGCTTGATGGCCAATGGAACAAGGGTGACCTCATTGTCCTGTCAGCCAGTCTTATGGCCATATAACTCTCAGAAGAAGCAGAGTCACATACCTGAGCAGCAGCTGATCAAAGACACACGAATGGATCCAAAGAGACCAACAGAAGCGTAGACCAGCTCAGTCCAGCCCTGATCAAATCACTGACCTTCAGAATCAGGATCCAAATAAATGTTTATTGTCTTAAAACACTACGCTTGGGGTAGCATGATATGCATTACATGTTATCTGAAGTAGCAAAGCAAATGATGTAAATTGCTTAAGGTTTTGTTTTAAGTTAGATTAGGCCACTTCTCTGCTTAAAACCCTGTATGGCCAGTGTCCTTATGATAGCTTATAAGGCTGTACATGTTCTGGGACCCTTTCCCCTCTCTGATCTCATCTCCAATCACATTTCCCCTTGCTCCGGTCCTCCAGCCACCCTAATATCCTGCTGTTCCTCAAAACCAGCAGACACTCCACATTAAATCCTTTGCACTGGCTCTTGTCTCTACTTGGAGCATTCTGCTGTATATCCCTCTGGCTAAATCCCCCACCTCCATCAAATCTTGTGTGCTTTCTAACCATGCCATTAAAAGTTGCTCCCTCATTCAGAACTTCCACATACTTACTATAATTTATTTTTTCATTCATGGAAGTAATGCAATAGGGGCTTTACTTATTCATGATGTTTACTATCTAACTCTTCCACACTAGGATGTACAATACTTATGTCTAAGGGTTTCTGTCTATTATCCTTACTGCTGATTTTGCAGCCCAAACAACAATTGCTGGTACAGATTAGGTCCAAAATAAATATTTATTAAATGAATGAATTATGGGAGGCATGAGGATTGAGGTAACAAGTGTAATCTTCTTTCCCAAGGAGCTTTGGTTTGAAGAGGAGAGGAATCTTGCTATGATTCTTAGTTTAGAGAGTTAAAATTTGTTATTCCTTGCTGGTTAGCGTGTGTGCATGCACCCATATGTATTAGCTTACAGAATTATAGGACAAAGTCTATCAGTATTGGAAGGGACAAGAAGTACTCTCCTCTCTTCTAGTGATTAGAAAGAGTCTGATTGAATGAAAAGAGGCTTTAAGTATACATCGGTGCTTTTAACCTGTGAAAAAGGAATAGGTGTTTTAAAAGGTCAGACTTACTGATTATCTTTTAAATATTCCCTTGTCTCTAAAATATGCCATATTTATATGATGCTGTCCTTTGCATTCCGTGACCTCTGTGCTCATCAAAGACAGGTAGAGTATTCTTTAATTCAGTGTTCCATATGTCAGAGTGAAATGGTTTCCTTACAAAATGAAGTTTGAAAGTAAAATTATGCTTTTCCACTAGTCTTAATTCTTAGTCAACACACCTTTAATCTTTTTGATACCTTGCGTATATTATCTTTCATGGACTTTGCAAAGGTCAGAATATACAATTTCCTTTTTAAATAGCTCCTTTGTGAACATCTCACATTTGATTTGTTTGAAGATGAGCCTCGTAATGCTTTTCTCTCCCTTTCCCTTCGTTGCTAATGAAAACAAGGCATATTCTGTATATCCTGCATTCTGATGCTTGGTATATTTAGTTAATTTTTTTCCTTCAGCATGACATTCACATTCCAACTCACTTTGAAATGCTTACCCCAACCCATTAGCATGCTAGTCTCTGTGTGCAGAATGCCATGTTATAAAAATTTTAAACTGACATTAGGTATAAAATATAGACAGAATTTAGTTTAAAATAACAGAAATATTCACGAGAGCAACATTTCACACACACATTCATTCATACACCCAATGGCAAATTCTAAAGCGCTGTCTGTCCACCAGGCTCTCTGCTAAGCATATAGACAATAGAAATAGATGTCATAAAGCTGGGTGTGATGGCACACACTTGTAATCCCAGTACTTGGGAGGTTGAAACAGGAGGATCACAGGTTCAAAGCCAGCCTCAGCAACTTAGTGAGGCTCTCAGCAACTTAGTGAGACTCTGTTTCCAAATAAAATATAAAATCAGGCTGGGGGTGTAGCTCAGAGGTAGAGGCCCCTAGGTTCCATCCCCAGTACCACACACACACACACAAATAGATAGATGTCATACACAGGCCTCCTTTTTTGTATGTGAAAAGATTAGTTTAGTGGTGGAAGCAGACATCTAAACATATTTGCTATAAAAAGATATCTTTATACAAGTATTCTATATTTTCCAATACCAAATAACCAATTTATTTCATTTTATTACTTTTTTCAATATTAGAATTCTGTTCTCAATATATACCCCATCAGAGACTAGAGACTTTTATTTTTAGCTGTTTGACTTAAGGTAGCATGGGGTATCTTCGATTGAAAGGTCTGGGAGCATAAATCATCCAATGGTCCAATTTTTGCTTTCTGTCTCTGCAGGGAGAAACAGCGTGAGTTGCATTGGGAAGAGAACTTGACTCGCTGCTTGCATGTGTAGGCAAAACATAAATGCACATACAAAGCCCACCATGGACTTCTGTATGTTTATAGCAATCTCAACTCTTGTCAGAGTGTCTGAAATTTGGGATCACTATGTTTTTCTGACTTCGTCCCCCCACACACACACCAAAAACAAAAGCCTTGAAAACTCTTGTCTTTATTTCATTGGCTTTTTCCTTTATGTGTGATGTTGTGGGCTTTTATTCAATATCTTAGCATCAGGTGTCGTAGACAACATTGGAGGCTGTAGGTTTGATTTTCAGTTTCTTTAAGCTTGAAAGTCCAGCTGAGTATTGACCATGGATGAGACAGGGCTCAGGTGGTGTGATTGTCAGTCTTCCAAGTTGAACAGAAGGACCCCCAAGGAGACAGATACATACTGGAAGCACATTTACGGCTGTAATGGGTTGTAGAAGAAAGTACACTGAATTGCTTAAGGGTGGTATTTATCTTCGTGGGAAAAGGCTTAGGGAACCAGAGCAGATCTCTGAAATGTTGAAAGAGGAGGGTATGTTAGCAAGTGCAATGGTACGTTTATGAGAAAGCTTTAAATCATGTTTATTATGTATAAATCATTAACAACTGCATATAAATTTACATGAAGATTGACTTTAAGAATTCAGATTTGAAAATTTGGAAATGCAAAAGTAGGATTTAAAAGAGTGCAATGTAAATACTTGCAAGAAGCAAAATGCAAGGGCAAGTTCACATGTAAATATGACACATGAATGAAATACACAGGGGAGAGCAAGTCATACCTTACAAAGATCATTGGGATGGGATAGTGAGGTGAAGTACATGCTAGGAGAGCTGCTTTTACCTTATTGTTTAAGATACCTACATGAATGTATAAATGTTCTATACAGAGAAAGAAATCATTAGACAAATTTGGTATTGTTACCAAGATTTAAAATACTAATGAAATAAATATGCTAATAGGATATCTAGTCCAGGAAGAGAAACTAGGTGTCACTTCATGAACAGTTTATTAAAAGTTATGGGTTTAGCCAGATGTGGTTCCACACCCCTGCAATCCCAGTACTTGAGAGGCTGAAACAGCCTAAGCAACTGTATTGGACAGGGTTCACTAGATTAACAGAATCCACAGAATGAGTATATTTGAAAAAGGGATTTATCAGATGGGCTTACAGTTCGAAGTAATGTAGTCCCAAGTTCCGACTGCACATGGAGAGTCAGAGGAACCAGTAGCTGGTGGAGCGGTCTAAGAGCTGGAGTCTTAGGATCGGAGCAACCACTAATTCAGTCCCAGTCCAAGATGTGAAGATCAGGAAGCTCTTCGGAGAAAGGATGGTGAAGTTTCAGTTCGAAGGGCTGGAGGCTGACGATATCAGATGAGAGCAGAAGATCAAGAAGCTCTTCAGAGAAACGGCCAAGTTCCAGTTCTATGAGCCGGAGGCCGACGATCTCAGGCAAGAGCAGATGCGTTTTCTTCAGAAAGAGTCGCGCATCACTCTACGCGGCTTCTCCCTCTTTTATCTAAGTCCTGCACCTATCAGAATCCTGCTGCCTACATTCAGGGCAGGCTTTCTGTTTAATCTGCTGTTACACACCCAAAGTCACATGATCTTGGGTGTGTCATGATCAGGTCAAGTTGACAAACTAGATTGACTATCACAGCAACTTAGTGAGACTTTCATCAACCTAGCAATACTCTATTTCAAAACAAAACAAAACAAAACAAAACAAAACTAAACTAAACTAAACTAAAATAGGGCCAGTGGTGTTTCTCGGAGATAAAATACCTCTGGGTTCAATCCTCAGTACAAAAAAAAAGGTATAGGGTTAATATCTGACTCCATGGGATATGTTAATTTACATGATATGTGTTAGACAGTAATAAACAAATTATTGGAATATGTTTCAAAGAGGAGATAATAGAAGAATTCAATAGACTCTTTTGATCAGAAGCTATAGATATTTCTATAATTAATTAATGATCCTTTCTGTTTGTCCTCATCTGATTCACATCAAGTCAGAAACCCTGCTCTAGAACAGGTGGAACTTTGTAAGAGAAACTTGATTGACCTTAGAGATGTGTTTCCTTATCCAACTCCCAGTGAACGAAAATGTGCAAGGTTCCATGGATTATCTGATGAAAATCAGCAATCATTAGTATTTCTATAGCATTTTATATTTTACAAAGTATTTTCACGTTTATATACCTCATCTCTTTGGCCTCTCATTCTTCAAGTTTATATTAAGAGATGATATTGAAAACATTTAAATAATTAGTTGCTCTATGAGAATAGACATTGACCCTAATGATTGTAGACAGAATTAGTCCTGAATTTTTCTATAATTATATTATAATTATCTTTTTTATGGATCTCTGTGATTATCTTGCCATACTAGTGTTCATTTAAAAGTCTTATTTTCAGGGAAAAAACACATGTTTTGATAACGACAGTTGTAGTTGCAAGTGACAGAAACTCAACTCAAATTAGCTTAAGCAAAACCAAAGAAAATGAAAACTACCAAAAACTACTCCACAAACAAACAAACAAACAAACAAACAAACAAGGCATAGGCTTTGTCTCATGCACCCCTAGCTGGGAGGTTGAAGCATGATTGATTCAGTGGTTCAATCAAAATGACCTTACCAGAGACATTTTTCTTTCCATCATTAGATTTGCCTTCTCAGTTAACCCCATTCTCTCCTGTTCTAGGAGAAAGAGTCGTGGACAGCCACAAGACTCTATTTTACATGGATTCAAAAAAGAAGAGAAACTCCGTGTCTCTTAGAGTTAATAAATGAGACAGCAGTTCTTTGATTGGTCATGGTTGGGTTGAACGCTCATGTCTTGAAACCCTCACTATTGAAAGGATGTCAGAGTACCAGGACTGGCAGGATTTGGCTCTTGCTAAATCATCCCAATGTGTTTCTAGTATTAGCATGAAGCAGAGTGCTCATCCACGTAAACAGGAAGATTTCTCAAAGAAACATGAAGGAAAAGGGGAAAAATTGCAGGCTAGAAATAAGCCATCCTTGCCATAGTTTACTATGGGAAGCGAATCACAAAGTAAGGCGTATTATTAAAGGAGTACATGTTGATTAGAGTCATGATTTGTTTTTCCTGTACGGAAATTATTCTGTGTCCTCAGGAGCTCATAAGGGATACAATAAGATGCATGTTTAAGAGAATTATGTTCAGGAGAGCATGCAGTCTTAATGCTTGTTGTTTTTCAGATTTACTTTGGTCAAATTGGTGTAGATAATGAATCAGGTAGTTACTTTTTCTTCTCTACTCCACACATGAGAGCATGCCGGAAACCTCCAGGAGCATTCCCTGGGTAAACATGGGCTCTCATTTCCTCCTATGTCCTGGGTTAGTGAGCCCAGACTCAGGGAAACATAGGCTGTCTTTGGACTTTTCTCTCCACCCAAATTGGTGTGTGTGTGTGTGTGTGTGTGTGTGTGTGTGTGTGTGTGTGTTGGGAAGAAAGTAGAAAAGGGAAGCCACGTCACACAAGGTCAAGATGTCAGCCTCTCTGTCCCCTTTGTGCTGTAGGGAATGTGTCCACCCTCCTTTGTCCATCCTTCTTACCCTCAAATACCAAAACTAGACATTTTTTTTTTCACAAAAGACAGCAATAGTAATCTACTTTAAGCTACCTAGGTTTAAAGCCTGAACAATGCCCCTAAACAAGGGATCCTAAAATGTTTGTCTTTCGAAGCACTTAGAGCTCTCAGACCTTATTCTGCCACATGATCAGAACCATTTTGATTGGTTCCATTATAAATTAACGCTCTATAATCCTACTCAAACATTCTGCTCAGAAATTTTTACTTGTCCTGCCCAATGAACATTTCCAAGGGACTCTGGATTCTTTTATTAAAGAACGGTATTTGAAAACAAGATGAGTGTTAGAGGTGCTCATTGTGAGTGGGGTGTCATCACTTTTAGGCCTTCTTAGCTGAGAGAACAAACACCTGTGCTTTAACTTCTGTGGATACATATTTCTACATGGAACCATTTGTATATTTACAAAGATAAACATGAGTTCATATTGATTTCTCTAACTCCAATCCATCACACAACATCGTCTTGATTCTTAATATGTAAAATTCGACAATGAGAAAACTGCCACATACTTACTTAATTGTTCTATTTCCTTGTACATCTATAACAGTAAGAATATTGTTAACTTATACTCCAAAGGGGAACAACTTTATCAGCCAGTGTACAGTGTTCACGCATTTCCAAATATACTTGGTTCAGCATCTTTTCCCCAATTCCCTTTACTCAGGTGGTTTCATACATCTATAGCACAGTTAGTTTCTCTTGTCACAGTCCACATTTATTACTGGAATGTCCCAATCTCTTAAATGACTTTTTTTAAAATTTGCATCTTTGTAAAGTATAGCTCTATGGGTTTGACAAATGCAAAATGTTTTATGTCCACAAATACAGTACCAGAGTTGATTTTATTATCCTAAAAATCCTGTGCTTCCTCTCACACCTCTGATTCCTATATCCATAGCAAATCCTGATCATCTTGTGGTCTCTATAGTGTTGTGTTTTTCATAATGCCTTATAGTTAAAACCACATGATACATCGTCTTTTTGTGTTAGCTTATTTCACTGAACAGTATGCATTAAGTTTCCTCCATGTCTTTTTATGGCTTAGTTGTTCTCTTTTAATCAATGAGTGATATTCCATGATATGGGTGTACCAGACAGTTTGTCCATTCATTCATCTCCTAAGCAAGCAGCATCTTGATTGCTTTCAGTTTTTTGAGATTATGAATAAAGAATAAAGTTACTATAAACATTTGTGTATAGGATTTTGTGTGAACTTTAGTAAATATGCAGGAAAAGAATTGCTGGATCCTATGTACGACTATGTCAACCTTTCCAAGAGACTTTCAGACTGTCTTGAATGTGGCCGGACTTTTCATAGTCCTGTCAGCAACATGGGAGAGGTCCTGTTGCTCCACAACCTTGTCAGAGTTTCATAGTGCTAGATTATTATTATTATTTTTTTTGCAGTACCGGGGATTGAACCCAGGGGCGTTCTACCTCCGCACTACGCCCCCGGCCCTATTTTTATACTTTATTTTGAAACCGGGTCTCACGAAGCTGCGGAGCGCCTCACTAAGTAGAGAGAGAGAGAGAGAGAGAGAGAGAGAGAGAGAGAGAGCTGAGGCTGGCCGCGAACCCAGATCCTCCGGTCTCCGCCTCCCAAAGTACTGGTGTTACAAGTGTGCGCCACCACGCCCGGCATCATAGTGCTAGATTCTTAAAAAAAAAATCTATCCTGATATGTGTGTATGGTATCTAATTGTTATTCTAATTTGCGATTTTCTGAGGACATATGACGTTGAGCATATTTTCATATGGTTCTTTGCCATCTGTATATTTTCTTTGGAGAGGTATCTATCCAGTATTTCCATATGTTATTTAATTGGGATGCTTGTTTTTATAATGGTTGAATTTCTATATTTTTTTCATATATTTTGGGCACAAGTTATTAATCATATATGTACTTAAAATATTTTTTCCAGTCTGTGGCTTGTGTCTTTAATCTGTTAATAGTATCTTTCTCACAGCATAAGTTTTAAATTTCAATAAGGTAAAATTTATGGATTTTAGCCGGGCATGGTGGCGCACGCTTGTAATCCTAGTACTTTGGGAAGCGGAGACTGGAGGATTCGGGTTCGCAGCCAGCCTCAGCTCTCTTGCTTTCTCTCTCCCTGTCTCTCTCTCTCTCTCTCTCTCTCTCTCTTTCTCCTTAGTGAGGCGCTCCACAACTTCATGAGACCCGGTTTTAAAATAAAGTATAAAAAATAGGGCCGGGGGCGTAGCGCGGAGGTAGAACCCCCCTGCGTTCAATCCCCGGTACCGCAAAAAAAAAAAAATTATGGATTTTTCTTTTTATTGAAGTGTGTTTTTATGTGTCATTTAAAAATGGATCATCAAACTTAAGGTCACAGAGATTATCGCTTTTGTTTTCCTCTAAAAGTTTTATAGTATCACACTTCATATTTAGGCATATGGTCCATTTCATGTTAATATTGGTGAGGGATGGAAGGACTGTTTATTAAATATGGAAGTTGAATTATTTCAGGAACATTTACTAGAAACATTCCCCATTCTCATTGAATTACTTTGCTCTTTGTAATAGAAAAGTTGGCTATATTTGAGCTGCTCTGTTTCTGAGCTCTGTATTCTATTCCATTTATCCATTTATCTATTCTTCCGCCAATACTACGCTCTCATGATTTCTGTAGCTTGATAGTAAGTCTTGGAGTCCATCTATGTTCATCATCCAAACTCGTTCCTCTTTAGTATTGTTTTGGCTATTCTAGTCCTTTCCCTTTCCTTATAAACTTGAGAATCATTTTACCTACATATACAAAATACCTTGCTAGGATTTCAATTGAGATTTATTTAAATCTGTAGATAAATTTTGGATGAATCAACATCTTAGTATTGAATTATGCAATTCATAAACACAGAATGACTCCCTACTTATTTAGATCTTTGATTTCCTTAGTTTTATAGTTTTCTAAAAATAAATAATGTATATTTTTATTATATTTATGACTAAATATTTTTCTCTTTTGATACTATTGAAAATATTATGGCATTTTAAATTTCAAATTCCTATTATTTATCGTTGGCATATGGGGAAGCAATCGACTTTCATATATTAACTGTATATCCTGCAACTTTTCTATAATCACCTTTTATCCAAGGTTTTACTATTTTATACATTTTTTTGGTACTTGGGATTGAACCCAAGGACATTCTACCTCCCAGCTACACTCCTGTCCCTTTTTACTTCTTTTTCTTTTTCTTTCTTTTTATTTATTTATTTATTTATTTATTTTTTTGCGGTACCGGGGATTGAACCCAGAGGCGTTCTACCTCCGTGCTACACCCCTGGCCCTATTTTTTATACTTTATTTTGAAACCGGGTCTCACGAAGTTCGGAGGGCCTAACTAAGTAGAGAGAGAGAGAGAGACAGGGAGAGAGAGAGAGAGATCTGAGGCTGGCCGCAAACCCGGATCCTCCGGTCTCCGCCTCCCAAAATACTGGGATTACAAGCATGCACCTCCACACCCGGCTTACTTCTTTTTATTTTAAACAGGGTCTTGTTAAGTTACTGAGGGTTTCATTAAGTTGCTGAGCTGGACTTGAACCTGTGATCCTACTGTCTCAGTCTCCCAAGTACTGGGATTACAGGTGTCAGCCACTGTTCCCTGCTCACTTTATACTTTTACTGTTGCGTTGTAATTATATATCATAGTGAGGTTAACAGTGATACAAATATACATGTGCACAGCACTTAGTACACACATCACTTAGTATACACATCACTTAGTACACACAGCGCTTAGTACACACAGCACTTAGTACACACATCGCTTAGTACACACAGCGCTTAGTACACACATCGCTTAGTACACACATCGCTTAGTACACACAGCACTAAGTACACACA
>PVJS01032726.1:0-22597 GCA_004027185.1 Glis glis | reverse complement strand
GGCCCTCCGCAACTTCGTGAGACCCGGTTTCAAAAATAAAGCATTAAAAAATAGGGCCGGGGGCGAAGCGCGGAGGTAGAACGCCCCTGCGTTCAATCCCCGGTACCGCAAAAAAAAAAAAAAAAAATTAAGAATGACTTAAAACTCTATTACTACCTCAAATTTTTCATCACTACTTCTAATTCCCCACAACCCATTTGCTTGAGTGTCTCCCATTCACTTAGCATTGTTTTTTAAATAAAATTTATATTTTGAGTATCAAATTCCTGGATAGAAAAAACTTTTCTCATTAGCCATGTCATGGGAAGACCCATCCCCACTGTTCAGCTCTGTGACTCCTTTAATGGCTCCCACTGCACTACTGCCCTAAGAACTAATGTTAGTAGAGATGGTGGATCAAGTGTGAATTGAATTAGAGCATCTGAATCATTATGATCCTGAAAAAAGGAAATCCAGTAACACTTAAGAGAATTTTCTGCTCATAAAAGACAGCTTGGAGCCGGGCGTGGTGGCGCACACTTGTAATCCCAGTACTTGGGAGGCTGAGACCGGAGGATCTGGGTTCACGGCCAACCTCAGCTACTTAGTGAGGCCTACAACTTAGCGAGACCCTGTTTCAAAATAAAGAATAAAAAATAGGACTGGGGGTGTAGCTTGGAGGTAAAATGTCCCCTGGGTTCAATCCCCAGTACCACAAAAAAAAAAAAAAAGACAGCGTGGAAGCATGTTATCTCCATGACTAGATTGGATGGATGGATGGATGGATGGATGATAGATAGATAGAAGATAGATAGATAGATAGATAGTCTGTTGTAAAAATATGGCTCTTGATTCAATTTTACAAAATGCATCTAGCAATGGAAAAAAATCAGGCCTGGCTACAGAGTTTTATGCACAGGAGACAGCAGTATTGTAGGTGGCTTAGTGTAAAGGGATAAAATTAATGATGTTTCCTATGAACAGAATCTGAACTCTTATTTAATATTTTCATCAATACTTTATTTTGCAAAAAAAAATAAATTTGACAGGGTGCCCATTCTGGAGATAGAAGAAAATAATTATTAGTAAATAACTATTAATAAAATAGAAACATGGTAAAAAATGAGAAGCGGTCCAGGCTGGTCTAAAACCCATGGACTCAGGTGACCCTCCTGCCTCAGTCCCCTGAGCAGCTAGATCTATATGCATGCCACTGCACCCAAATCACTGCCTAAATAAACTCAGTTATTAAATATACTTATTTGCACTGGAAAAAAAGTCGACAGAAATGATGTCTGAGGCTTCCTGGCTTTTTGGTGCTGCTTTCCATCTTTACCTTCCTTGGAGTTCATTATCTTATAATGCTTGATGAACACCCAGACCCAGCCACTGTGGCACCTCAGTCCAGCATACTCTGTGCACCCGCGGAAGATAATGTCCTTCCTATCCCCTCATGCACCCAGAGATCTTCCCTCTAAATCCAGTCGGAATCTCCATTCCCTAAGAGGAAAACAAGCTACATTGCCTCACACTTGTCCCCTTGCCCCACCTGCTGGTGCTAAACCCCTTGGAGAGTGACTTTTTTCTTACTATCTATCTGAACCAGAAAATAAGTTCCTTGCGGCAACTTCTTGCTTTTCTTCCTGGGAAATAAAATATGGAGTCCTTTAACCAAAAAGTTCTGGAGGCAACCCCCTCCCTCACATTCAGCTCTCAGAAAGTGGGAAGGTGGGATAGAGAGCACCCAAGAATAGAATGGCTTAATATCAGCCTCTTCCGCTTATTCCTCATAATCGTTCAGCACTGGCTCTTCACAGCCGCGGCATGGCCATGGCCGGGCGCGGTGGGCACTACCTATCGAGTTACTTCCAACCTCTGTGCTCACACACGTGAACAGCAGCTCTCAGTGTAAGGGGTAGTTAAAAAGTACTCGCCTGTGCTATATAATTTATATATATAGTTAGAATATCTTGGTTTTAAAAGAAAAAACTGAAATGTGGATGTCTTCTGGGTAAGCTGTGGGAACTGTTGCCTTCTTAACCTCTGGAACTTTGCATGCTTTGAAATCACATTTTTTTTTCAGTACTGGGGATTGAACCCAGGGGCATTCTACCTCTGAGCTACACCCCCAGTCCCATTTTTTGTTCTTTATTTTGAAACAGGGTCTCACTAAGTTGCAGAGGGCCTCACTAAGTAGCTGAGGCTGGCCACATACCTGGATCCTCCTGTCTCAGCCTCCCAAGTACTGGGATTACAAGCGTGCGCCACCACACCTGGCTCACATTTCTTTATGATATTTGATCTAGTTAGGAAACCTAGTATCAGTCACTAGCCTGGAATTCGTGGGTCTTTGGAAAGACATTAAAAAGCTACTAACTCTTACTATAAATCACAGGTTCTTTATATTTGGGGGCATGATTGGAAATAAACATCTAATACTGCCCAAGATAAATGACATAGTATACATTTTTCTGCCACTAATAAGGTAGCAAACCTGCCAAATGTTAAGGGATTCCCTTTGGTTTGTTACCTGCAGATGTTTATCCTCTCACTCGACTGTAGCTGTTACCATGCGCTAGTTTCCAGTCTCCCATTCTCCAAGTTTGCTAGCTCAGCAAAAGTTACTTGAGAGCCAGGCACAGTGACACACGCCTGTAATCCCAGTACTCGGGAGGCTGAGATAGGAGGATTGCAGGTTCATGGCCAGCCTCAGCAACTTAGCAAGGCCCTCCACAACTTAGTGAGACCCTGTTTCAAAATAAAAAATAAAATAAGGCTGGGGGTGTAGATCAGAATGTCCCTGGGTTCAATCTCCCATACCACCAAAAAAAAAAGAGATTACTTCAAGCTGAAGGAAATGATGACTTTGTTTCCTGCGTCTGATAAACCTATGGTACTTTGAGATATTAGATGTATTTGCTACAATTTATATACTTTCATACTTTTGCAATTATTTAGACCTCTAAAATGTATTATTTGTTTTTTATAGGACAATGAAGGCCAAACAGCTCTGCATTATGGTAAGAAATTTCAGAATTATTAAGAATCAAATTTGAACATTTTCTATATTTATCTCAACTTTGTCCAACCCTATGTAGTGCTTACAAAAGTACCTGGCAGCTAGCAGAGACCCAACTAACAAATAAATTAATAACCTATAAAGTTAGAAATGTATCAAAATTCTTATGGACGCACTCATAGTAAATTAAGCATTTCTACACTGTCAGCAGAAATGGAGGCTCCTCCAGCCACCTGTTGAAAATTCATTATTTCAATCCTGGTACAGCCAGTGATGATTAATATGCTAATTATTGTCATAGTAGTATCTCACCTGCAAGAAATACATTCTTGATGTATAGTAGCCTCCCGTCCCCATCTGCAGTTTTGCTTTCTGTGTTTTCAGTTACCTAAGGTCAGCCACAGTCCAAAACTATTTAATGTTCAGAAAAATACCAGAAATGAGCAATAATTTAAAATTGCATGCAGTTCTGAGTCACATGATGAAACCTCCCACCATCCAGCGCCATCAGCCGGAGATGTGACTCGTCCCTTTGTCTAGACTGTTCATGCTGTATATACCACACTACTCATGTTGGTCACTTAGTTATCAGAGCGACGGGTCACAGTGCTTGTGTTCAAGTGACTCTGTGGTAGTAGCCTGACCTATGTCACAGTGCCTATGTCATTCACCTTATTTAACTCATCATACAAGCGTTCTATCATCTTACATCATGATAAGAAGAGTGAGGACAGTACAATAAAATATTTTGAGACACCACATTCATATAATTTTCAACAGTATTTTTTTGTTGTTGTTGGGTTTTGTTTTTGTTTGGAAGGGTGTACTGAGGTTTGAACCCAGGGGCATTCTGCCACTGAGCTACACCCCCAGCCTTTCTTTTTTATTTTATTTTAAAACTGGGTCTCACTGAGTTACCATGTGCTGGCCTCGTATCCATGATTCTCCTGTCTCAGTCTCCCAAGTACTGGGATGATAGGCCTGTGCCTCTGTGTCTGCCTAGTTATTGTATTAATCTCTTACTCTGCCTAATTAATAGATCACACTTTATCATAGGTGTGTATACATTAAAAAAAAACAGAGTAAGCCAAGCATGGTGGGTCATGGCTATAATCCCAGAACGTGGGAGGCTGAGACAGAGGATTGAAGGTTCCAGCCCAGTGTGGTTTCAACTTAGTGAGACCCTTTTCAAAAACAAAAAATAAAATAGGGCTGGGGATATATAGCCCAGAGGTATAATGACCCTAGGCTCAATCCTTAGTACCACAAAAGAAAAAGAAAAAAAAAGCATGGTATATATAGGGTTCAGTACTATCTGAACTTTCAGGAATCTACTGGAGGTCTTGAAATGTATCCCCCAGATAAGGGGAGACTACTATAATTGAAGTAAAGAAAAACAAATTTAACTTTTGACTCATTTCTGTTACTAGCTGATTAGCGTAGCTAAGTAGTCTTTACTTAAGTAGCCTATAAAATAGAGTAAAAATGATGTATAAGAAATAATAGAGCCGTGCATGGTGGCACACAGTTGTAATCCCAGTACTTGGGAGGCTGAGACCAGAGGATCCGGGTTCGCAGCCAGTCTCAGCTACTTAGTGAGGCCTCCGCAACTTAGTGAGACCCTGTTTCAAAATAAAGAATAAAAAATAGGGCTGGGGGTGTAGTTCGGAGGTAGAATGCCCCTGGGTTCAATCCCCGGTACTGCAAAAAAAAAAAAAAAAGAGAGAGAAATAATAGCATGGACCTATCATGGTCCAGGGTGGTGTACACCTATTAATCCCAGCCACCCAGGAGGCTGAGGCAAGATGATTGCAACTTCAAGGCCAACCTGAGCAATTTAGTGAGACAGTGTCTCAAAATAAAATAACTAAAAGGGGGACTGGGGATAAAGCTCAGTGGTAGAGCACTCCTGGATCCAGTACCTAGTACCTCAAGAAAAATAATAGTTGAAGAATTCAGTATATCCCACTTTCAACAATGGGTGGAACAGCTGATCCCAGTAGTTCATGCCTATAATCTCAGCTACTTGGGAGGCTAAGACAGGAGAATTAAAAGTTGAGGCCAGTCTAGGCAATTTACCAAGACCCTGTATAAAAAGTAAAAAGGAACTGGGCGTGGTGGCGCACGGCTTGTAATCCCAGTACTTGGGAGGCGGAGACCGGAGGATCTGGGTTCGCGGCCAGCCTCAGCTCTTTCTCTCTATCTCTCCCCCCACCCCGTCTCTCTCTCTCTCTCTCTACTCAGTGAGGCCCTCAGCAACTTCGTGAGACCCGGTTTCAAAATAAAGGATAAAAAATAGGGCCGGGGGTATAGCGCGGAGGTAGAATGCCTCTGGGTTCAATCCCCGGTACCGCAAAAAATAAATAAATAAATAAATAAATAAATAAATAAATAAATAAATAAAAGGGCTGGGATGTAGTTCAGTGATAGACCCTGGGTTCTATCCGAGTACGGCAAAAAGAAAAAATCTGTGGAACAACTTAAACAGAAGATAAACAAGGAAATAGAAAATTTGAACACTGCTCTACATCAACTAGTCCAGTCACAACAGGATATACATTCTTATCAAGCATACCTGGAGCATTCTTCAGGACAGATCCTGTGCTAAGCCGTAAAACAAACTCAGTAAATTTAAAAGGAAAGAAGTAACGCAGGGTGTGTTCTCTAACCACAATGAAATGAAATTAGGTATCAAGAACAGGAAAAACTTTGGAAATTCACAAGTGTGTGAAAAATAACACACTCTTTTTGTGTGGGGTGGGTATTGGGGATTGAACCCAAAAGCATGTTCCCTCTGAGCTACACCCTAGCCCTATTTTATTTTTTATTTTGAAACAGGGTCTAAGTTGCAGAGGGCCTCACTAAGTTGCTGAGGCTGGCCATGAATCTGCAATCCTCCTGTCTCAGCTTCCCAAATACTGGGATTACAAGTGTGTGCCACCACACCCGGCTAACCTAATATGGAAATGTATAGCTATAAATCCTATGTTACAATAGAAGAAGGACCTCAAATCAATAAATCAACCTTCCATCCTAAGGCCCTGGAGAAAGAATTACAAACTAGACCTAAATAAAGCAGAAAGAAGGAAATAATGAAGATTAGAATAGAAATAATTGAAATTGAGTTTAGACCAGCAATAGAGAAAACAACAAAACCAAAAATTGGTTCTTCACCAATTGGTCAACCCACAAAATTATAAAAAATAGTTAGTTATTATGTTTAAGCCACTAGGCTTCTGAGTGGTTTGTTATACAATAGATACCAAAACAACTTACCCCACACACTTAAATCCATTTGAGATGGATCGAAGGTATAAATAGGGAAAAGAAAAAGCTTGACTTTTAGAATATATTGGGTAAGAAATGGTTTCTTAACAAAACACAAAAAAGTACATTCTATCATTTAAATTATGATAACTATATTAAAACTTAAACATTTATAAAATGAAAGATAGTATAAGCAAAATAAAAACACAGCTATAGACTGAGAGAAAATATTTAAAATGCTGACAACCTACATAGAATCAGTACTCAAAATATATAAAGAACATCTACCCTGTCAATAACAAAGAAAATCCAACAGAAAAATAGATCCCCCAAAAATGGGTAATCAGTTTAGAAATGAGAAAAGCCAGATAGCTTACAAACAACAAGAAAAGATGTTCAGTCTCACTAATAACTGTCAAGAATTGTGAATAGTCTGTGATTGTGCCATACTTGCAAGGTAACAAGTCAGCCACAGTTTCATGGTTGTGGCGCAAAAGACAGAAATCTTGACTCAGACACAAAACTAATTATTCACAGCACAGCAAGCAGCATGAACTTTGAGTTTTTGTTATTTATCCTTGCCTCTAGAGTCCCCAGGAGCAGTGCAGAGACCCAGGTAGACTTCACACCGTGTGTCATAGCATAGGAATCCTAATCTCAGGGAACTCCAGTCTCTCATAATGAGCTGTAAACAAACCTTCCTGACTTTTGCCCTAAATAATATATTTTTATCATTGTGGACAGTAAATTAACCTACCCCCTGCTCTGGAAGGGGACACTGTCCATGTTGTCCAAGATGTTCACTATGCTGACATCCTTGAAAAGATGCTGGAACAAAAGCTATCAGTAAGTCTGCTCATCAGACCTGCAGAAACACAAGAGACTCTTGGAGAATTGTCTCCTAACAATAATCAAGAGAATTAAGATTAAAATATTTAGATATAATTTCACACTGGCCAATTGGCAAAACGCAAACATCTACAGATATTAGTCTGGGATATGGAGCAACAAGAACTCTCATACACTACTATGAGTTCAGTTCTCATACACTACTATGAGTAGACAGCTACTATGAGTTCAGTTTGGCAAGATTTAGTAAAGCAGTTCCACTTCTAGATATATGCCCTAGAAAAGTCCCAAACATGTAAATAATGAAACATGATGAAAAAAACATTTATTATAGCATTATTTGTAATAGCCAAAATTTTGTTTTATTAGCCTCCATATTCCTCTGTATGCTTTGCTGGAAATATTTATTAATTCAAATTGCATACATACACAAATACATACACTATATGTGTATTTTATGTTATCAAATGCTTTTGAAAAAACATTAAAAATATGCATATTCAATATAGTATAAACTAATCTGTAGGCTCCTATTTATGAATAGCTGTCAATAAAATAGTTATTGTTATATCTATTTTATAAGTGAGGAAACACAAACTCAAAGCATTTGATAAACTTGCCCAGAAGAACCAGATAGGCAAACGGGTGTCTCTCCATTTCCTAGGAACTGAGTGCCTTCCACACCTCCTTCCACAGCACTCTCGTCTCATTCCTCAAGTATGTTTAAGTGGTATTTCAATCATACAGCTCTTATAACATTACTGAGAGCTGGCTCTTCTGAACCCTAATTTTTGACCCAGAAAAAAAACATTTCTTAGCCACCCTCACAGCTCTGATGGCAATTTGGGATAACCAGGCATACATCAAAGAGCCACAGTCAGAAAAGACAAAGAAGAAACTTTCCACAGTGATTATGAAGGCCTTCAGCACAAAATTCAGGGCCACCCCTTTTTGCTGCTAGAGTTCAACTTTCTTGTATGGTCTGGAGTTCACTGCTCTGCTTAGAAAGATCACCCTGCCGTTGCACCCCGAGCTTGCTGAATCAGTTCTTGCTCCATCCCTTGTTCCTCCTTCTGTTGACTCATTCAGACATTCTGTGGTGCCTTCTGTGGCGCCGCCATGTTTTTCTGTTAGTCCTCCCTTCCAGAAACTGTAGCCATCGCTAAAGCAGACTGACTGTGCCCTTGAGAATCTAGATGAGTCATTCTGTCATTCCTAGTTGAACATTAGGGGTGAATGACTTTATGGATGTGGGAATGTGTCCATTTAAGTTTGATATATGTAAAATGCATTTATAGAAAGCAACAGGGTAGGAATTTTTCAAAAGGCCTTTCTGACTGACTTCAAAATAAGTTATATTTTTCTTATGTATGGACATGGGAAAATCTCTAAGATATAGTATTGAGTGAAAGGATTGAGATATAGAGCAGTATATATAGTGTGCTACCATGAAAATATGTATATATAAGATATGTATATATACAGATTTGCTAGTAAATACATAATTTATCTGTGGAAGGATACACAACAAGCTAATAATGTTGGTTGCCTAAGGGAAGAGAATCTGTAGAGCTACAATACAGTAATAGAATAAAAATTTTTTCTATAAATCCTTCTATAACATATATTTATAACTGTGTACATATATTACCTGTTTGAAATTTAAATTATCTTAAATCGTAGGCTCTTTTAGTAGTGATTATACTTACCTTCTTAATTATATTTCATTCACTCAACAAATATTTGAGTACCTATTTGCTGGATAAAATATACCAAACATCCTTTTTAATATAGGAGATATCAATTTAGTGAGGCCCTCCGCAACTTAGTGAGACCCTGTTTCAAAATAAAGAATAAAATAGGGCTGGGGTGTAGCTCAGAGGTAGAATGTCCCTGGCTTCAATCAGCAGTACCATACACACAAAAAAAAATAAGTGATGTCCCCAGATTTCTTTACCTTTGACCCAAGAAAGAAGAACTCAATAGCTGTAGTGATAAGTATTTGAACTAATGCTACATCTGGGAAAACTCTTAATTTGGATTTCAATGCCAGTACAGCCTAGAACTAATGAAGCGTTAGAACTGAACCCTGCACAGGAGCCAGGACCTTCAAAGGGCTACACCCTCATTTTAAAAAAATAAATAAGGATTTGAGTAAAAAAAGTTGGCTCATCAGTATAAGAAAGAAAAAGAAGATTGCCTCAGACCCCACCTCATATAAGCTTAGAGTTCGAATTTATACTCTTTGATTGTTTTGAGAATCCTCAGATCAAGAAATTGGCATAATGAATATGGTGCTCTGGTTTATGCCGTCCTACCCACCCCGTCCCAGGACTTGACAGATGTGAATGCTGACTTTTTCTTAAGGGACTTGTCTTCAATCCAAGCAGCACAAAATTCCTACAGAATGAAGCCCTACTGAGAACAGACTCACTACCAGAATTACAAAATAACCTTGTATGGATGTCAGCCGACATAGTGGACCACGGGATTGGACTGTTGGGTAGAAATGATCACAGTAAGCCTGTATAAAACCAAGGCATCAACAAGAACAAAACACTTCAGAAAAGAACAGAAGAATAGAAAGAGAACCAAATAGAACTTTAATAAATTAAAAAATGAGGAAGTTTTGTGATAGGTAGGTTAAAGTATAGAATTGGCACCAGCCTGTTTCTAAAGAAATCACCAAGAAGCGGGGCGTGGTGGCGCACGCTTGTAATCCCAGTACCTGGGAGGCTGAGGCAGGAGGATCCGGGTTGGCAGCCAGCCTCAGCTACTTAATGAGGCCTCCGCAACTTAGTGAGACCCTGTCTCAAAATAAGAAATAAAATAGATCTGGGGGTGTAGCTTGGAAGTAGAATGCCCCTGGGTTCAATCTCCAGTACCAAAAAAAAAAAAACACCAAAAAGGCAGCACAGAGGATAAAAATGGAAAATCTACTAGAGACAGTAAGTGCAGAATGAAAGAGTTCAGGATTTTTCTTTCTTTTGTGGTACTAGGGATTGAACCCAGGGCATTCTGCCTCTGAGCTACGCCCCCAGCCCTATTTTATTTTTTTATTTTGTAACAGGGTCTCCTTAAATTGCTGAGGCTGGCCGTGAACCTGCAATCCTCGTGTCTTGGCCTCCCGAGTCCTGGAATTACAAGCATGCGCCACCACACCTGGCTGCAAATCCAGGATTTTTAATAGGCATTCCAGGAGAGATTAGAGGAGAATCAATATGTGAGGATATATTTACTGATAATTTCTAGAACTGATAAAACATTGGAATCTTCAGATTCGGGGATTATGAGATCTGATCACAATGATCTGAAGTATTCGTCCAGTGGAATACCATACAGCACTGGGAATGAATTACAATCGCCTGCAACAACTTGGAGGAGCCTCACAACATACTGTTGAGCCCAAGGTGCCGATATGAGAGACTCCATACAGTGCTTCCCTTTGACATAAAGGTCAAAATCAGAGAGACTCATCTCCAGCAACAGACAGGATAACGATCACTTTAGAAGTAGAGAGTGGCAACTGCAGGGGTCACCCAGGCAAGGTGCTCTGAGATCCGTACAAGTTACATGGATAGATTCATCTTAAGAAACTTTACATAAGTGACTCAGACTTACACGCTAAAGAAAAGTTTGCGTGCTGTTAGCTCTCCATCAGTATGACAAAATACCTGCGAAGAACAACGTAAAGGGGAAGAGCTTTATTTGGGCTCCTGCTTTCAGCGGTTTCAGTCCGTGGTCGGCTGGCTCCGTTGTTCCCAGGCCTGTGTGAGGCAGGGCACGTGGTGGAAGGGCGGCGGAGCAGAGCTGCTGCCTTGCGGCAGTGGGAAGCGGAGAGAGCAAGGAAGGGGCCCGGGAACTGCTTCCTTCACATAGGTCCTACCTCCTGTCATTCCTGCCACCTCCCAGGCATGGTGGCACACTCCTGTAATCCAGAGAGGCTGAGGCAGGAGGATCACAGGTTCACAGCCAGCCTCAGCAACTTATCAAGGCCTGCCACAACTTAATGAGACCCTGTTTCAAAATAAAAAATGAAATAGGGCTGGGGGTGGAGCTCAGAGGCAGAATGCCCCTGGGTTCAATCCTCAGCACCACACACACACACAAAAAAAATATAAATCCATCAATGGAGGAATCCACTGATGAGGTTAGAGCCCCCATGTTCCAGTCGCTTCCCAAAAGCCCCACCTTGCACTGTGCCGCTCTGGGGACCAGCCTTCAACACAGGAGCCTTTGGGGACATGAGGTCTAATCCATCATGCACACACACTGCACACCTAGACAGAGATGAGGCAGCAGTGTTCCTGTTTCTATCTTAATTAATCTTTCCAACCAGTGCCTGCGCCCAGGTACTGCTTCCCCCCAGTCCCACATGAAAAACAGAAAGCCAGAGGTGGTGTGACCTTGACAGGCACACACAGGCCGTGGGTGGCAGAGCCGGGACACTCGTGTGGGTCCACGTGCACGCCTCTTCAGAATTTCATGAATAATTATTGTTCTGGATTCTTTTAAAATACACATGATTTGGTGGAAGATATTCTTTTATAGAAATAAAGTAAAGGGAAGTCTTTACTCGTTGGTCGCCTTGGTCAGTGAGTCAAGGCTGATTCTCAAGACTTTACTTGTGAGTAAACACAGGTCAATATCTCTGGCCATCTCTGTGTTTTTATTTTTGTACTTCTTGAGAGGTTAGACATTAATAAAAATTATCTTTAATTCAGGAATCTTGCCCAAAATTGATCTACTAAAACAGCCTCTATTTCTGTCTCTCAGGTTATATTAATCATGTGGAAAGAACAAAATAAGGACCATATATTTATAATCAAGAAATTAAGCACTAAAATAATATCATTAGTCAGAGGTTTTGACATTACAAATATATAAACTAAAATATTCTGACAACTCAGGAATGTTTCATAAAAATTAATACTTTATTCAATCCCCAGCTCTGCAAAAAATAATAAAAATAAAATGAAAATTAATATTTTGAGTTTAATTACTAATCACTTGTAGAGTGATTAGTAAATATTAGTAAATATAAATTTTAAATAATTTAATTTTAATGTATATTTTAATTTATATTTAATTTGTTTTTCTTTATTAGGTCATTAGACTTTTGCCAATTTTTAAGGTAATCAAAACAGTTATCTATAATAATAATAGTTACCATTTATTAGGCATCTATTATAATGTCAGGGAATCAGGCCTATCTTATCCATTTAGTCACTTAATATTTTTTAACCCTTTTTATTTGGTAGGTGCTCAATAGCTGTTGATTTGATTTGATTTTAGGGCCCTTAGCTGTTCTTGGAACTTTCATACAACTCTAAGTATGGCTAAATCCAGTGAGTGCAGAGTGTCGGGAGGTCTTTGGGGGCTTAGCTATTATTTTTTATGAATTACGGTTGAGCTTGACAGCTGTCCTTGTGTTGACAGCTCTTCTGATTATAGCAGTTGTCAAACTCCATCCTTAAGCAGGTTGTAAATCCTGGCTTCTTCCGATTAAAACTGGGTCAGAGCCAATCGCAGGTTAACTAGAGGCCAGGATTCTACTACTGTATGTCTTTCCTAGTTCATTCTAAATGGTCTTTGTGTAGCAGCATATTAAGACCCCTATTTGCCTATATTTTACCTGAGTGTTTGGAATCTTTGGATATTGATCCTCTTGTTATTTTGCGATTAAACATAGACCTTGCTGAGGAGTATATTGGTGTAAGTGTGGTCTTCCTTATAAATGGCCTGTTAGCCTTGCCTCCTCTCCCTCCACTGGGAGTGCTGGTACCATTGCATCTGCTTCTCCCGGGGGAAATCAAAGCTTTGCCTTGCACGTGGAGTCATGTGATTGCAGAGTGGGCAGGCTTTGTATCCTCATGAGCCCTCGGGCTTCCACGTAAAGCACCATCTGTTCTCTTCCTTCCACACTGTTACAGGGCAGTGGGAGGAGGCATTAGAGTGAAAATAAATAAAATAAAAAGAAAGAAATTCATCATCAAAACCCTGAGGATTAATGGAGTCAGAAGGCTCACTGCTCTGAATGAAAATTCATCTTCACCTGTGCCAGTGTCAGGGCTGCCTCTGTGGCACTTGACAAATAGAGGTTCCCAGGGTGCCATAAATTCAGCAATGGTTCTAGTCCCTGTAGATTTGCTGAAGCTTTTCCAAGATGGGCTCATGACTGTTTCTGTATTTCCCAGCACATTGTGGGCACCAATATACCCCCTCATTAATTTGGTAAAATGTTATTAGCACTCTTTCCGCCCAATCCTGCTCTCGTCTTCTTTGCCTTTGTTTTGAGGAGGGTGAGCAGCTTACACATTCCTGAAAGATGACTCTACTTTGTGACTTGTGCTTACTGAAGATGCCCAAGGCAGCAAAATTAATTAACTAATGAATTTTGAACAAACACTTAAGTTCTCAGAATACAAAAAAAAAGCATATACTCAAGTAGCTTACCATCATATTGGAGGTACCAGGTCTATTTTTCAACAACTATTTGTTGGACACCTGTCTGTGCCAGTCCCCCACAGGTACTGCAGGTGCCCTCCTCATCATGAGATTCGCCTGTGTGGCTTAAAAGGCAGCATGCCTGTCCTTTCAGTCTGAAGGTCTCTTCTTTTTTCCTTCTATTACAACTTCCTGATTGTTTATGTTCTCATTTGAGTCTGTCTTTGCATAAACCCCAAGCTCTTATTAATAAAATTCCTTTTATATGGATATCACATCTCCATTACTCAGAAGTACTGTTTTGCAACCCTTAAATTCCAATTTTAAATTTCACTTTATAGTTAGACTTGAGCTAAAATAAAATATTTCATTTACATCTGTCAAGTTAGGGAATTGTTATACAACCCCTAAGCATTTTCTTAGCTGGTTGGCTACAGTCCTCTAGATGTGGAACTCCCTTCCTGGATTGGTACCCATATATTATTACCATATCTCACCGCGGGAAGGGTGACTTCATCATACAGCATTCCTGAAATTAATGCCCCCAAATCTGAGAGGGGCATCATTGGTGTCTCACCTACAGCACACGTCTGCTTAGCCCTGATCTTTACACTAAGGGCTGGGTTAGATTTAAACTAAGTGGGATCTGGTAGATAATGTTGGTTATTGTCCTGAATTTACAGACTTAGACAATGGGAAGTTTATTCCTCTGTTATAGCTAAAAAGGTCCAATTTTAAAACTTAACCAAGTGCTCCTCACTTGGGTGAGTTGAGACTGGTAGCTGTGATATAAAGATTGACTATGGCTCAAGGCATAGATGTTATACAGCTGGTTTTATGCAGAAGAAATATCCTCTTCTCACAGCTACTTGATACCAGGCATTGTATCTATAACTTTCTTCTATTTTATGAGACTGTTTTCCATTTGAATAATTTAATATAAAGTGATTCGTGGTAAAACTCTTCAGGAATTTAAAAGAAAAATGTTGATTAAAAATATTTGGGGCGTCAATTTTAAATTTTAGTGTGGGGGGTGAACTGAAGGTGTGGTCAGTGGTAGAGCATGTGCTTAGCATGCATGAGGCCTGGGTTCAATCCCCAGCATCATCCTCCCCCCCAAAAAAGAATGTTTTAATCTTAAACCCTTTCTGTTTACTCCTGAGCCTCAACAAAGATCATCCTGTGTCCACCTCCCTCCTTGTTTTTAGCATCCCTCAAGTTGCAGAATAGCTCGTGAGTCTCAGGAACTACCCCAAAATATGATCTCAGCCAGTCATAGCTTCCGCATGATTGGACTAGACAGTTTTTATTTCTCTCTGCCTTTTCCCCTATTCTCCACTCATTCATTCATCAAATATTTAACATTTATAGTCCTGCTAGCCTTCTAAGGAATCCCATACCACTGAAGGCAGAGGTAGGGTTCCCAAATGGTCTGTTTTAGCTCAGAAAAATGTCTGCCCTTCTCTTTGGTTCACTTCAAGCCACCTCCGTGCCAGTGTGGGTATGGATTAGTTTGGTGCCTGGGTTTGTCAGGATAAGTAACGTAAAGGATCACAAAAGCACCGCAGATTTATAACCCAGCACAACCTGGTTTTTGCTGTTGGCTCCCTGCCCACTTCACAGCGTATATCCAGGAAGCCCTGAGTCGGAAGCACCCACCTGGGGGTGAAGACAGGGGAGCCAGCAAAACCACTTGGCCTTTTACCTGAGTACTAACAAGAGCAAAGAAGGAACGTCACTACTGCCTCACTTAAAAGCAAACTCCTGGGGGTTCTGCTTCCACTTAAGATGGAGAAAACTGCGAGAGAACTTGGCTCTCGCCCTAACAAAAGGAAAAGATGGATAATCTACAAAAAGTTGAACCCCTCAGAGAGCATAAGTTGCGTAGCATCCAGAGAGGCCGGCCCCTGCAAGACACATGGACTGCGCTCCTGGGGTAGCCACAGGAAATGCTGTTAAGAAGAAAATAGCTAGCCAGGATGATGGTGCATGTCTATGATCCCAGTACTTGGGAGGCCAAGACAGGAGGACTGCTTCAAGGACAGCCTCAGCAACTTAGTGAGGCCCTCAGCAACTTAACAAGACCCTGTTTCCAAATAAAAAAACTAAAATAGTGCTGGGGGTGTAGCTCAGAAGTAGAACACCCCTTGGGTTCAATCCCCAGCACAAGAAAGAATGAGAATGAATATGAATGAATATGAGAATAGGTAAAATTAATGAATTCTTAAAGTTCACTGGCATGACCCTTTGGAATAACCAGGAGCCCCACACCCAGAGCAGCCCCCACTCACCTTCTCTTTTCATTAACTGGGTGCACCTGTGAGAAACTGAGAAGAGAGACAGCCCTCTTCAGTGGCACACAGGCCTGAAGCACTCCCCTCCCTCAGCCCTTATTTCTTTTTATCCTTTCGTAAAAACAATAATAATAATATTTGACACATAAAAATGATATATACTTATGTATAACATGATGTTTTGAAATATCTATACATTGTATCATAGCTAAATCGAGCTCATTGACATATGCATTACTTCACATACTATTTTTGAGGTGAGAACATTTAAAATCAACCGTCAGTGATCTTCAAGAGTACAGTACATTATTATTAACTATAGTCACCATGTTGTGTGATCCCCTCCCTTATTCATACAAAGCAAAACCCTTAAGCCACTAGGAGAGGAGCTGAAAACCCTTCTATCCCCACCTCCTCCTACTCCTGGGGAAGGGGAAGTATAAGAAAGCAGAGATCCCCTGCCACTGGGGCAGGGAAGAAAACTCTCCAACCCAAGACACACACACACACACACACACACACACACGTTGGAGTGTGGCCAGCATTTGAGAGATCACCACCCTCAGGGCCTGCCTGAGAATGAAACCAGCCCACAGGACAGAGAACGCCCCCTCATCCCCACCATGAGGGTAGCCTCGAGTAATACGCAGCCATGATCTATTGACTGGGGAGAGGCAAGAGGGAAAGAGTGTAGAGAGAGACTCCTGTGGTTCAGACGTGCAGACTGCTGAAAGCTTCAGGTGGAGGAAGAACACAGAAAAGCCCTCTAGTACCCTGGACCCCCCTCCCCTGCAAGAGCAGCAGCCCATCGCTGAGGAACTTGGAGTGTGAAGCAAACCCAAACCCAGCTCAAGGACTAACCATTCACTCAGAACCCACACTAATGGCAAGGCAGAAGAGACAGGCGCATTTCTGGATGTAAAGTGATTCACTTTAGCCTTTACACTAGTGTTCCATATTCAGTCAAAAATTATGAGACACAGAAAAGCAAGGAAATAACAGCCTTTATCAAACAATATATCAGTATGTAATAGAGCAAGTAGACAAAAATTCAGCAAGGATATGGAAGACTTGAACAATATCATTAACCAACTTGAGTTACTTGACATCTATAGAATAGAACGTTCCATCTAATGAGCAGAATACACTTTTTCAAGTGCACATGGAGCATTCACCATAAGGTAGACCATGCTCTGGGCCATAAACCTCAACAAATGTAAACTAGAAGGTATCATACAAACTTTGCTCTCTGACCATCACAGAATTAAATTAGAAATTAATAATAGACACGTGCCTGGAAAATTCTGAATTTGAAAATTCATTATAAATCTAAATAATTTGTAAGTCAAAGAAGTTCCAAGGGAAATTATGAGGTTTTTTAACAGAATGAAAACGAAAACACTCAAAATTTGTGGGCTACAGCTAAAGCACTGCTAGTAGAGAAATTAAATGCTGTTATTAGAAAAAAAGAAAGAGCCCAAATCAGTGACCTAAGTTTATACCTTAAAAAATATTAGAAAAAGAAGAGAAAATTAAGCCCAAAGTAAGCACAGGAAGAAAGTAAAGATCAGAACAAAGTTACTGAAGTGGAAAAATAAAAATAAAATGAAAAAAATAAAAAATCAGTGAAACCAAAATCTGGTTCTTTCTAAAGATCAATGAAACTCAGTACTCGAGCCAGATCAAGAAAAAACAAAGGAGGAGAAGCAAATTATCCAGTTGCAGAATGGAAGGGAGGCATCAGCACATATCCTACAGATATTACAAAGTAGATAAGGACATTATGAATGGCTTTGTACCAATAAACTAGATAGAAAAAATGGACAAATGTCTTGAAAGACACACACTACCGAAGTTCTCTCTCTCCCCCCCCAAAAAAATGAATAGAAACCTGGATAGCCCTATGCTTATTAAGAGATTGAATCTGTAGTCTAAAACTTTACCACAACAAAATCTGAGGCCTCAGTTGTTTCACTGGTGAATTATACTAAATGTTTAAGAAAAAAATAACAATTCTATAAACAAACTCCTCCAGAAACTAAAGGGGACGGCACACTTTCCAACTTTTTCTGTAAGACCAGCATTACCCTGATACCAAACCAGACAAAAACTTTAGAAAAAAAAAACAAGTCAGTATCACTTACAACCCAGTCATATACAAAAGAAATAATAAAGCATGATCAAATATGTTTATCCTAGTAATATAAGATTAGTTTAGCAATTTAAAATCATTGTATTATACCATATCAACTAATCAAAAACAAAACATATCTCAATATATGTAGAAAAGCTTTTAACAAAATTCAACCTCCCTTCATGATTAAAACAACAAGACAGGAAAAATAGGCACTTCCTCAACCTGAGGGAATCAGCTAATGCCATGCTTCATGTGGGAAGACAGTGCTTTTCCTCCAGTTCCTCCTTCCTGTCTGGCAGCGTGTGTGTCTTGCCACAGTGCTTATCCATTCTTTTGTACTAGAGTTGGCTACTTACATATTTGTAGTAAGTTCTCAAGAGCAGAAATCTTACCTGTATCCTTGACAGGACTGGGACAGTATGATCCCAGTAAAACAACTATGGAATCAAGCTCCATACTCTTCTTTCTGTCGTGTGTGTGTGTGTGTGTGTGTGTGTGTGTGTGTGTGTGTGTGTTACTGGGGATGGAATGCAGGGGAATTCTATCTCTGAGCTACACCCCCAGCCCTATTTTTTATTTTTATTTTGAAACAGGGACTCATTAGGTTGCTGAGAGTCTCACTACTTGCTGAGGCTGTCCTTGAACCTGTAATCCTCCTGTCTCAGCCTCCCAAGTACTGGAATTACAGGCATGTGCCACTGTGCCCAGCTTTTCTATCCCTTTTTAAAAACCTTTTTGTTATGTGATCCATCATGCTACAAAAAGGTATATAAAATGTGTAGAATAATTTAAAATAGAGTTTTAAGAAATGTTCCCACTACCTACCTTAAGAAATAGAACATCACCAATTACGTCCTTAAAGCCCCATGTGTGCCTTTCCAGTCACCTGCCCCCTGAGCACTCCCCAGAGATAACGACTATCCCAAATTTATATTAATGCTTTCCTTCGTAGTTTCACTACATATTTTATATGTCTTATAGTGTTTGCTTTATCTATGTTTAAAATTTTGTTTAAAAAGAATCATACCAGATACATTCTTCTGACTTGCTTCTTCTCCATAACATTATTATGGAGATAAACCCATATTGTGTGAAGCTCTAGTTTTCGGTATTGTAATGGATTTCACTGTATAAGTGAACTGTGTTTTATTTTTACAAGTTACTGTTAGTGAGCTTTGGGGTTCTTGACATTCGAGGTCATTTAGGAATGGTGCTGCTACGTCCATTGTTACAAATACCTTCTGGAAAACACATGCAAAAATTCTCAAGAGTAATAGCTAGCAGTGGAATTCAGGGCTGGAGGTGTACGTGTGTTTAGGCTTAACCTGTCATGCCAAATAATCCATGTGACTACACCAGTGTATACGCTCTGAAATCTAAGGGGAAGTCTCCCTTGTTCTAGTCTCCTCAGTTCTCAGCATTGTCAGAGTTTTGATTTAAACAGATCTAGTGGGTATAAAATGGTGTCTCTTGGTTTTAATTCTCATTTTTCTGATTATCAAAGTGCTTACTGCCATTATGTTTGTCTCGTGTGACGTGCCCATTTTTGTCTTTGGTCCCATTGTCTCGGCCCCATCATATCATTATCTTTGTTTCCTCACTGATCTGTGATGGCAGCTCTGTCATAAATCAGTCTTCCATATGTGCAAAAGAATAGATGGCTCTCTGTTCCGACCCTTTGGTCCATTTGTCCATCCTGGGGCAAAACCATACTCTCTTTATAAGTCTTGATATCTGTTGGCCCTTTATTCCCTTCCCTATGCCTTGGACTTAATGACACCCATTGGTGCCATTTTTTTTAAGATTCCCCAAAGGATTTGATTACTAGACCAGTTTTTTTCCCCACTTACAAATTTTAAAGCTCATTTAGTTATGCACTTGCAAAGACAAAGCAAATGTTTTCCTTGACACAATACTTTTAACCTTTTGACATGGCCTCCACACCTACCATCATTCTGAAATAGAGATTAAAGTAAATAGATACTTAAATGTTATTTTTTTTTATTCTTTGCCTTCACCCTATCCTTAAAGAATAGAGTTGAGCTAGGCACAGTGGAGCATGCCTGTAAACCCAGTACTTGCAAGGCTAAGACAAGAGGATCGCAGGTTCAAGGCCAGCCTCAGCAATTTAGCAAGACCCTGCTCTTTTTTATTTTGAAAGAATAGGGTTGGGGTGGGGACATGGCTCAGTGGTAGAGTGCTTGCCTAGCATGCATGAGGCTCTGGGTTCAATTCTCCAGCACCACAAAGAAAAAAAGAAAAATATATGGTCAAAAAGCCTCACAATTTAAAAAATATATTTGTGTGTGTGTGTGTGTGTGTGTGTGTATGTGTGTGTGTGTGTGTGTGTGTGTGTGTGTGTGTGTGTTTCTTGTGTTTCTAGGCAACCACAAAGGTAAATGTGATTTTCTTAAGACTTGAAAATCCAGGGTCGTGCCGCAGCCCTCATTACGAAGACTGCTCGTCCTCAGGCCACTGTAAAGCTGCTCGCTGCTCAGTGTTGCTGGTGCTCAGCACGTGCCTTTCCTGCTGCAGTGGGGTATTTCTCTGTCTCACAGCAAACTTGTTTAAATATCTGTCCGTTTTCCTTTCAGCCGCTGCCTGTGAGTTTTTGGATATCGTGGAGCTGCTGCTCCAATCGGGAGCTGACCCTACTCTCCGAGACCAAGACGGCTGTCTGCCAGAAGAGGTGACAGGCTGCAAAGCAGTTTCTCTGGTGCTGCAGCGGCACATGGCGAGCAAGGCTTAATCAAAACACTGGAAAACCACAGTCTATAAGAGGCTGGGGCTTCAGGGACGAAAGAAACCTGCAAAAATAATACTTTTACCGCTCATCTTTGGTATGCATTGGCTAATAAAATCAGTTCCTAGGAACGGGGATTTTGAAGTCTCAGCAATTCATTCTACATGCATACATTCTGGGAAGTACAGTTTGGGTGATGAACATGTGTACTGTGCATAATATAATCCAATTCTGCGGAACATGCTCTGAAATTTATCACTGCTCTGGAGGGTGAGGAGAGGAGGAGACAGATCATATTTCACAATATTAAACATGGCTGCTCTTATAAAAAAAAATACAGAAGCAAAATGTGCCCAACAGCACTACCTTGACAATTAGGGGAAGTTTCGTGAAATCTCTATGTAGAAAAAAAAAAGAAAGAAATCCCTATGTAGCGATCTTGTAGCATTTTGCACAGCTGGTCTGAACGGGTAGCTAAGATGTCTATCCTTTTGGCAGACAAAATTGGAAAGATGAGAAAGGAGAGAAGTGTAAAGAAAAAGAAAGCAAAAGAGAGGGCAGAATTTTGTCATGTAAGGGGTATTGAGTCAGAACAACCAAAGTGACTGAAAAACCTCAAGGTCTTGAGCATTTAAAATCATCTTTAGTGACCTCACTCTAGGACTGAAACACAGATTCTACAGAATCCATTGGTTAGGTCAGGATTTCTCAAACTCACTTTATTCCCATAATGAGAGGATTTCCCTACATTTCTTTTTTTTTTTTTTTTTACGGTACCGGGGATTGAACCCAGGGGCGTTCTACCTCCTCACTACACCCCCGGCCCTATTTTTTATACTTTATTTTGAAACTGGGTCTCACGAAGTTGCAGAGGGCCTCACTAAGTAGCTGAGGCTGGCCGCGAACCCAGATCCTCCGGTCTCCACCTCCCAAGTACTGGGATTACAAGCATGCGCCACCACACCCAGCTTATTTTTTATACTTTATTTTGAAACCGGGTCTCACGAAGTTGCAGAGGGCCTCACTAAGTAGAGAGAGAGAGAGAGACAAGGAGAGAGAGAGAGAGAGAGCTGAGGCTAGCCACGAACCCAGATCCTCCGGTCTCCGCCTCCCAAAGTATTGGGATTACAAGCGTGCGCCACCACGCCCGGCTCCTACATCTCTTTTAATTGGCTATAATGTCCCTGTCATGTACAGCAATAGTCTGTGTTTAAAAAAGGAAAAAAAGCCAGGTGTGGTGGCTCATACCTGTAATCCCAGTACTTGGGAGGCTGAGGCAGGAGAATCGCAGGTTTGAGGACAGCCTCAGCAAGTAGTGAGACTTATCAACCTGGCGAGACTCTGTCTCAAAATAAAAATAAAATTGGGCTGGGGTGTAGCTCAGGTAGAATGTCTCTGGTACAAAAAAAAAAAAGAAACTTAGGCCTAAACTGCTGGACCTGTTTGGGTCTATCTAGTGTATTATTGTTGAAGTTATTTCAGGCTACCAGAAGAGCTTCTGTTTTATATTAAAAACAGACAAGAATGCACACATTTTTATTTAAAGAATGACAGTTGTGCCACTGTTGAAACTGGCTTCCTGTGCTTTATCCTGTAAGCCACAAGAATTGGATCTGAAGAATTCTTTGACATTCCTATTATATAAGCAACATAGATAATTGTCATAGGAAGAGAAATATAACAATAAGTTAAGATGTAAACATAACCATTTAAAAGGTATTTTTTCTAACAAATATTACTATTAAGATAGCAAATAATAAATAATTTGTGTGTGTGTGTGGGGGTGTGTGTGTGTGTGTGGATGTCTTACTGCAGATTGGACCAAGGGGCATTTGACCTCAAAGCCACAACCCAGCTCCACA
>PVJS01032725.1:0-22958 GCA_004027185.1 Glis glis | reverse complement strand
GTAGTGGGGATTGAACCCAGGGGCATTCTACCTCCGAGCTACACCCCCAGCCCCATTTTCATTCTTTATTTTGAAACAGGGTCTCACTAAGTTGCAGAGGGCCTCACTAAGTAGCTGAGGCTGGCCGCAAACCTGCGATCCTCTTGTCTCAGCCTCCCAAGTACTGGGATTACAAGCGTGCGCCACCACGCCCAGCAAGGCAGAGGCTTTTATGGGCCCTTATTGGGCCCATTTAATGTTTTTTGCTATGATCTGTCCCTGAACTTGTTTGGGCCATTACTAATATAGCAACTCCTGCTTTTTGGAGGGCATGTTTTCATTTATCCTTTATATTTTGTTTTTAGGGGTTGATCCTTGTTATATTACCAGCAGCTTATAGCTTTTGTTGTTGGATCCAGTCTCTGTATGTTAGGAGAAAGTCAGTCTACAAATTAATGTGGGGAAAGGAAAATCTGTTTGGATATAAACTAAAAGATCATCTCTGTGTTGTAGGATTATGGGTATTTGTGTGTGTGAGAGAGAGAAAGAGAGAGAGCTTACCTGTATTTTTCTGAAGTAACACACATTGCAGGCTACACACACAAAAAATAAGGTGTTTTTAAAAGTAACAATTAGTATAATAAACAAAAAAAGGGTGAGCAGGGAGAAGAAAAGGAAAAAATATGTTGAGATCATTTGGCTAGATCTTAGGAGATTTCATTAGCATATGACATCCCGTACACATTGGGAAACAGATAAAGTCCTGTCCAAGCTTGACATAGAAACTTGACAAAAATTTTATAAGACAAACAAATTTTATAAGCTCAGTCCTGACCCAATAGGAGTGGTCCCTGATAAAGGCGAATTCAGGGACTTTGTTGCCTCTGATATCACTCAGAACCTGGCCAGGATCCTCAGTAAAAAGTAAAACCCCCCGAATACATTCATTTACTTAGTATCTATTAGGCACAAGAACTAGGCATTGTCCTCATACAGAGGGGGAAGTGCCCAAATGCAGTCACTGGTGCCCAGAAGTCCAAAGGAAAGCCAATAGGCAGGGGCAGCCTCTTGGCGCTGTTGACCCTCGACATCTTCCAGCCTCTCGGCGCTGTTGACCCTCGACATCTTCCAGCCTCTCAGCGCTGTTGAGCCTCGACATCTTAGCAATAAGTGATGGGGGGCGGCTGGACGCTTTCCGCCTCTTTCAAGTTCCTGTCAAAGTTTCTAATAGATTAGACCTCCAGTGAGCACTGGTATTATTCCTCCTGGGACGGTGTGTCGAGGTGTTAGTGATGATGGAGATGAGAGATGATGCTTGTGTTACAAGATGTTAGGAGGGGTACGCTAGCTTTCCTGTAGCCTCCTGTTATCCAGAGGGCTGATTTGTGTTGAGTTAAAATAAAAACAGAAACCTCTGAAGCCTAGGCCTCCATAGTCATTCTTGGCCATTAAAAGGCCCCGAGGAGGCCCCACAGCAGGATCTCAGCACACAGTAAGTGACTGGAACTCAATACCTTCTGGGCTGCCGGTGCCCTGAAAAGGGTCTCAGACCAAGTGCTAGGTTCCACATGAAGCCATGTTCTCCAGGCATCTCGGGAGAGGCTGGCTCCTCCTGCACCTCGGCCTCTGCGCCTCCCCTCCTGTTAGACCTCATCCCATCCTCCCAGACCTGCAGCCTGCCCAAGAACAGTGACCTTACCTCCCTCCTCCCCACCCAACTCCTCCAGGCCAACATGGCCCCCTCCCCTTAAACTTCAGGCTCTCCCAGCCCTCCACAGGAACTTAGGGTCCATTCCCTTCTCCTCACCAACAAACAAACTCCATTCTCTGCTGTTCTGAAAGCTCCTCTCAGCCCTGCCTCCCAATCACAGCCTTTCCCTCTCTTCTCTACCAAACCTCTGTCTCCCATAGCTCTTACCCTGCTTTGTCTTCTCACCATGACTCCTCCTCCTTCCCCACCCTTGGTGGTCCACCCCCCAAAATCTTCTCCAAAATTCTGTCTCCCTGCACTGATTGTGTTTTTGGATATTTTTCTGCTGGCTGGACAGCATCTTATCCCTGTGTTCCCAGACCGCAGGAACACAGTGGGCAGCAGTAACTGTAGATGGATGTGCAGATAACCTTCCAGAGAGCTTCCAGCTCCCTCCACTCCTCCAGCTGGCCAAATACCGACTGACCCGGCCTGCTCCCTCAGACTCAGGCTCCAGTCAGCAAGATCAGCAGCTGCCCAGTGAGCAGGCTGGGGCAGGGAGGGTGTGCTGGAATGTGGAGCGTGGCTCCCTGCAGACCCATCACCAAGTCCGATGCACAGAAGAGCCATGTAGTGCTCCAGCCTATTGCATTTTTGTGATCCTCAGAGCCCTGTTGTATTCCAGGTTTTCCAAGCCAGCACCCATGTTCCTGGATGACTCCTTCCGCAAGTGGGCCAGGATCCGAGAGTTTGTGCCGCCTTTTGGGATCAAAGGTCAAGGTATGTTGGGAACCCTGACCTATGTTGACATCTCGTCCCCCACACTGTCTGCCTAGGTTTCAGGACAGAGCCGTATCCTCAGAAGTCCCTATGCTGGGGATCCACCCAGCCTCCACTCTCAGTAACACCTTGTCTCCGTCTTTCCCTGTCTTCCTTTTCTCATAGTCCTTTAATGGAATGTCGACTCAGAGCCTGCTCTTTGTCAGGACCTGGGTCTACAGCAGTGACATAAATAGATGTCAAAACTCCAGTTTAGGGGAGATACAGGTACTCCAAGAACAGGACAGAAGGGCTCTGCTGGGGGAAGTACACAGAGCTGTGAGATCACAGAAGATGCCAGAGACATCATCATAGAACCTAGGTATGGTGGGGGGAAAAGAAACCATCCCCCAAGAATACCCCCAAGGCCCTCCATCATCCCCGCCTAGTGTCTTTCATCCTAACCTAGACTCCCTTCCAGCCATTCTTATCCTGTCCAAGGCAGACCTTTCCCACTATACTCTCAAAACCTGTCCCCTCCATCGCCTTAGGGACCTCTCCTGCACAGTCCCCCTGATGTAGGATGTACCTGTTCTGATGGTTGAACTTCTGTGTCAAGTTCCTGCACTGTTTCACAGCCTGGTGGAAAAGAGTTGGAGACTTGGAGATCAGATCCCCATACTACCTCCTTACTAGCTGTGACCGTGGACATGCTATTTAATCTGCCTGTGCTTTCGTTTCTTCATCAGCTAAATGGGAAGAATAGTACTATTGTATAAGGTTGTGGTCAGAATTAAATAAAACAACTGTTAAAGGGATGATATCATTTGGCCAGGAGACCCAAGAATACCTAAACCCTCTGCTCAGCTGGCCCACTCTCCCTGAAAAGAAGAAACTGGCCATCAAAAAATGCTGTTAGGCAGGGCATGGTGGCACACGCTTGTAATTCCAGTACTTGGGAGGCTGAGACAGGAGGATCACAGGTTCAAAGCCAGCCTCAGCAACTCAATGAGGCTCTCAGCAATTTAGCGAGACCCTGTTTCCAAATAAAAATAAAATAGGTCTGGGGGTGTGGCCCAGAGGTAGAAGGCCCCTGGATTCCATCCCCAGTACCACACACACACACACCAAATGCTGTTAGGCTTTGATTTCAAGCCTCCAAGGACATATCTAACGGGTTGGGTTGAGCCATATGAAGAACTCCTTCCTGGGTGCACAGCCTGCTCTTCCCTCTTAAATCCTCTCTCGAGACTCTGATCACACAGCTACAAAGGCCAGCAAAGACCTTTACAGAACCCACTGGCCAGCAACAAGAGCAGCTGTGTGTGTGCCCTTCGTGCTACGAGTCCCCTCTTAAAAGACAGGGCCCATCCGGACCCTTGACCCTGGCTAATTAGTAGCCGAATGCTCTTCCTTAGAGGTAAAATCGGAAATGGGAGAGTAGGGAACCTGTGGCCTTCCCTGAAGCCCACTGTAAGGTGTACCTGAAGGCACTTAGTATAGAACATTCCTTAAGGGTTTGTTTCTCACCCCATTCTCATTTGACTTCTGGGAAGATTAGCCATGCCTGCGGCCTCCTCTTTCTCACCAGGTATTCCTGAAGAATGTCTTCTTCCCCCCCATTCCAGGGCAGCTACTCAGAGCCTCCATGAAATCCAAGGGATTCTTTTCAGGCCTTCACTTGACCTCTTGATGCACCTGACAGTGTCTTCACCCCCTCTTTTTAAAAATTATATGTGAGCCAGGTGTGGGGGTGCACACTTATAATCCCAGTATTTGGGAGGCTGAAACCAGAGGATTGCAGGTTCGCAGCCAGCCTCAGCTACTTAGTGAGGCCCTCTGCAACTTAGTGAGACCCTGTTTCAAAATAAAGAATAAAAATAGGGCTGGGGGTGTAGCTCGGAGGTGGAATGCCCCTGGGTTCAATCCCAGTACCGCAAAAAAATAAATAAATAAATGAACCAGCCTTAGCAATTTAGTGAAACCCTGTCTCAAAAAAAAATTAAAAAAAAAAACTGGGCTGGGGATGTAGCTCAGAGGTAGAATGCCCCATGTTCAATCCCCAGTATCAAAAAAATTAAAATTAAAATTAAATGTGGATCCAGGTGTGGTAGTGCACACCTGTAATCCCAGTACTTGGGAGGCTGAGACAGGAGGATTGCAGGTTCAAAGCCAGCCTCAGCAACTTAGTGAGGCCTAGCACAACCTAGTGAGACCCTGTTTCCAAATAAAATAATAAAATAGGGCTGAGGGTGTAGCTTGGCGGTAGAATGCCCCTGGGCTCAATCCCCAGCACCACGATAAAAAAAAAATTATATTTGGGACTGGATATGTAGCTCAGTGGTAGAGCGCTTGCCTAGTATGTGTGAGGTCCTAGGTATAATCCCTAGCATTGCAAAACAAAACAAAACAAATTACATGTGTTAATTTTGTAGGCCTCCTTTCTATACATGAAATATCTCAGGCATACAAAAAAGTATGAAGAATAATATAGTGAGCACCCACGCACCTTTTACACAGTTTAAGAAATAAAGCATGAGTCGGGCATGGTGGGGCATGCTTGTAATGCCAGTAGTTGGGAAGCTGAGACAGGAGGATTGCAGGTTTGAGGCCAGTGTCAGAAACTTAGGGCTGTGGGTGTAGCTCAGAGGTAGAATGCCCCTGGGTTCAATCCCCAGTACCACAAAACAAACAAGCAAACAAAAAGAAAAAGAAAAAGAAATAAGCTGGGCATGGTGGCGCATGCTTGTAATCCCAGTACTTGGGAGGCTGAGACCGATCTGGGTTCACAGCCAGCCTCAGCTACTTAGTGAGGCCCTCTGCAACTTAGTGAGACCCCGTTTCAAAATAAAGTATAAAAAATAGGGCTGGGGGTGTAGCTCGGAGGTAGAACGCCCCTGGGTTCAATCCCTGGTACTGCCAAAAAAAAAAAAGAAAAGAAAAAGAAATAAAGTGTGAGCTACAGTCGACTGCTGTGTAGCTCCTCTCCGCCATGCTCCTCCTTCCCTGGGAGACCATTATCCTGGTTTTGGAGTTGGCATTCCTATGCTTTGTTTATTTATTTTTGCCACATATTTATATATCCATCTAAAATATATTGATTTTGCATGTTTTAAACTTTATACATGGTATCATACATATGTGTGTGTGTGTGTGTATTCTTCAAATCAACTTTTTGCTTATGTCTTTTAGCTTTATCTATATTGGTACATATGTAGCTCTGTGTCTATCCATTGTGTTGGCACAAGGTTTTTATGTGCATTATCTTACACCTTCCTAACAACTCTACAAAGTTGACATCTTCATTTTAGAGATGAGGAGTTAACATCTTCATTTTAGAGACGAGGACACTAAAACTCAGAGAGAGTCATTTATATTAGGTCACGGAGCTCTTGTGTAGCAGAGCCAGGATTTGACTCTGAAGCCGATGCCCTCATTATCCATTATATTCCAGTGCTCTCCTTACGCCAGCGTTTGAAAGGAGAGCAGTTCTCATTGCCAGAGCCAAAGAGGGGCCAGGAAGTTGAGGTCTGAATAGTGGTGACAGAATCTGAGAGCACAGAGGTCCCAGGGGTCCTGGAGTGCAGTGGGCGGGTGGCAGCCTTCAGGGGGTGACGAGGAAGAAGGGCGAGGCAGCCTGGCAGGTTAGAGATGGCAGAGTGAGAGGAAGGAAGCAAGGTGGTGTCAGAAGCTGAGGCAAGTGGTCTGGCTGGGTGAGCTCCTCATCACTAGTGTTGTCTCACTGGTCCCTGGAGTCTGCTTGGTGGAGCGCAGAGGTGGCCACAGCAAGCTCTCTGTCCCTGACTGAGGGAGACTGAGATGCTCCAGCTTCTAGGCAAGGCCCTGGCCTGATGATGCACATCGTGGGGCCTGACTACAGAGCCTCAGAAAGTCAGATGGGCTCCCATGGAGGTGAAGAAGCCCTGGGAACATGCGTGCCAGTGTTAGGGGACTGACTGTCTCCCTGGAGCTTCCTCTCCCCTCCACCTCCACTCTGACCCCAGGAACTTGTGCCTTCAAGTAGGGGTGTGTGTGTGTGTGTGTGTGTGTGTGTGTGTGTGTGTGTGTCTGTCTGTCTGGGGATTGAACCCAGGGGTGTTTTACATCTGAGCTACATCTCCAGCCCTATTTTATTTATTATTTTTGTGTGTGTGTGGTACCGGGGATTGAACCCAGGGGCATTCTACCTCCGAGCTACACCCCTAGCCCTATTTTTTATTTTTTATTTTGAAACAGGGTCTCACTGAGTTGTGGAGGGCTTCACTAAGTAGCTGAGGCTGGCCGTGAACCTGTGATCCTCCAGTCTCAGCCTCCCAAGTACGGGGATTACAAGCGTGCGCCACCACGTCCGGCCTTTTTTTTTATTTTGAAACAGTCTTGCTAAGTTGCTGAGGGTCTCAAATCTGTGATCCTCCTGTCTGGGATTATAGTCATGCATCACCTCTCCTGGCATCAGCTAACATTTTCTGGAAACTTAAGTGACCCTCTAACAGTAACCTCTGTCCTTTTTCCACAGACAATCTGATCAAAGCCATCTTGTCAGTCACCAAAGAGTACCGCCTGACTCCTGCCTTGGACAGGTGAGCCACTTGCTGCCCAGCCTCCCTCCCCTTGGCTGCCTGGAACGTGCAGAGGTGCCAAGGCCCACCTGGCCTTTCCTGGACACATTCCCCATTATATCTGCATATGTGCGTACAGGACACACACTGGGGTGGGTGCAGCAGAAAGGTGGGACCGCTCCACTGGCCCTGCTTCCCTGCGGGCTGTCAGCAAGACATCTCAGTCCTCAGACATCAGAGGTTGGAGGGTGAGACTGGGGCCAGGATCAGCCTCGCAATGGGACTGAGGGTCTGGGTGGTGGGGGCGGGGCTCCCGTCTGGAAGGCAGTGACAGCTGAGAAGCAACCAACCTGGAGAGGGCAAGCCTCAGGGGCAGGGGCAAGAGAAACAAAATAAGGCTCCTTGGTGACTGCTGGGAGCCCGACCACTTCTGAGGTAAAAACAAGCCAAGCACAGCGTCCAGTTTCATTCCCCTGGCTTGCTGTCCTGGCAGAGCCTCGGGCTCAGCCCACCTTTCTCTGTCCCCTAAAGCTGCCTACACCCCACGAACCCATGGGGGACCTTTACCCTCGTACCAGAGCCTCCCTTCACCTCCCAGGCAGGTCCCTGAGCCTTTCCGTGCCCCTGTTTCCCTAGGGAAGCGTGAGGGTCTAGGAAATGTCAAGAGAGTCCCAGGGCCCAGCTCCTCACAGTGTGGCTCTGACCTCCTCTCAGAAATGCTGCCAGGAGCCCTTAGGTCTTCCTCTAGCCCAGCCTGGTCCTGGCCAACAGCGTGGGGTCATGGGCCAGAGGGCCAGAGGGAAAGAGGCCGGTGGACAGCTCTCCACAGGCCTCCGCCTTTCTCCTCAGCCTCCGCTGCCGCCGCTGCATCATCGTGGGCAACGGAGGTGTCCTCGCCAACAAGTCTCTGGGGTCACGAATTGACGACTATGACATCGTGGTCAGGTGAGCTCCCCAAAGCAGTGCCTTGGGCACCTGAGTGTACCAGCCCAGACCCTGGCCCCTGAGCCCATCGAGGACAGTCTGTCTGTTCACCTGGGCTGGAGGTCAACGGAAGCCTCATGAACCCTGGGTTGGAGGATTTTGAAATGGACAACTAGGTGGCACCAGGTGACCTGGACTCCTGGGGTAGAATAGGGTCATGGTGCCTCTGCAGACACAGGCCCAAGGCAGGCTCTGACTCAGCTGCTCTCTGTAGACTGAACTCAGCACCGGTGAAGGGCTTCGAGAAGGACGTGGGCAGCAAAACAACCCTGCGCATCACCTACCCTGAGGGCGCCATGCAGCGGCCTGAGCAGTACGAGCGCGACTCCCTCTTCGTCCTGGCCGGCTTCAAGTGGCAGGACTTCAAGTGGTTGAAGTACATCGTCTACAAGGAGAGAGTGGTGAGCTCCCCGGCCATGCCCCAGCCTCCCCAGCGTCCCCAGCCTCCCCTGAGCCCTACAGAAACAATTAGGAACCTTCAAAAGAACATTGATGACCCAAAGCTGAAAGACATCAAAGGCGACCAAGGGGCAGAGGCCAGGAGAGGACAGGGGCCCTGGCCAAGTCCCTGGCAATGAAATACTTGATACCTGCCACCTGCCTCCAGATACCCAGGGGCAAGCCCTTTCTCAGCCTTCTCTAGCCAGACCCTAACAGCCCCTGAGGCCCTTTCTTGGCCTTGGGTACTGGGGAAAGAAAGCTCTCATCTCTAAGGCCAGCCCCGGTATTATTCCCAATCCCCATACTCTCCCATACTGGCCTGTAGTGCCTCCCGGACCCCCGGATCCCCTGGGAGTCCCTCTGACTCTGGTCTTATGGGTCTTGCCTTCTTTCTCAGTAAGGGGAAGAGGTCTTATTTAGACCCTGGGGCCATTCTGCAGGGACATCAGACCCCTCAATTGGAGGGTGCCATCTCTCAAACTCAGAAGTCCAGGCCTCCCTGCACTTTGTACTGTTACCACTGACCTGTAGCTGGGTCCCCAAGCTGCCATAGAGTCTGGTTCTATTCTCTGGGCGTGATCAGCTTCTGTATTCACTATTCTAAACAGGCAAGGGTCTAGGCCCGTTTCTTTAGGAAGCTATGGGGCAGAGTAGACCACCCACTGGGTCCCCTCCTGTTTCCCAGCTCTGGCCTACAGGGACACCTGCCAACTTGTCTGGGTCCATCCCCCATCTCCTCCCCTCCAGCTGTCACCAGCCACCCTGGGGGAGGGTGCTGCAGAGCTCAGGCCATTCATCTTCCAATACCCAAGACTCTCACCAGAAATTGATGACAGATGGCCCTCTGACTACAGCAAGAAGCTAGTTGTTCTTTCTGGTGGTTCAGAGGAGAGTTGAGGGTGGGAACAGCCTGACCTGCCTATGGGGAGCTCAGTGCAATTTGGTTTATTAACTCCACAGCCCTTTCCCAAGCAAGGCCAAGTTCAGGCAGTGTCAAGTAGGTAGCGAGCCAAAAAGAAGACAGAAGTCAGGTCCAGAAATTCAGGTAGGTGGGACAGTGGGGGAGGGGAGCCCATCTCATAACCAGGCTTAAGGAAGGCCGCAGGACTCTGCTGGGTCCCTCCAGCTTCCCCGAGGGAAGGAAGGGCCAGGCACCAGTGATCATTTGGCCTCAGCCAGCCCTAGCTTTAAGCAGGCCCACTGCCCATGCAAACTGACAGAGAAGAGGACTGAGGGAGCACCCCCCCTCGGAACCCTAGTGCCGGAGGCCCAGTGTCCCCAGGTCCCTTCTGTTTGCCTGAGGGCAATAGAATTGGGTCACAGGCAGGCATTTTGAAGGGAGAAGTGGGAGGAAATTGGGCCTGCCTTGGTGACCCCAGGAGTCCTGGGGCTGCTTTCTCACCCTGGCCCTCTGCCCATCTGCCCACCCTCTGGCATGGCCTTTCTAGCCTCCCTCAGGTAGGAGCTCCCAGAGGGCAGGGCCCTGATCACATTGGTTTTTGCCCCTCAGCATCCAGTCACCATAAATGCTCTGGAACTGATCTGGAATTGGCTGGAACACCAGTTCCTGCTTCCCACTGGGCAAACTGGGAAAAGCTCGGCAGTCCAAACAAGGAGGGCAAGCCAGAGGTGGGTCGGGGGCAGCCAGGGCTGTTGCTACTTGTTCCTTCTAAGAGCACCATGATGGGTCAAGTCCAGGCTCCTTCCTGTTCATCCAAAGGAGGAAGGAAAGAAAGAAGGATGGAGCCAGCTAGAGTCGGAGGAAGCAAAGAGCAGGGCCTCGCTGCTCCCAGGAAGACTGTCCTGGCAGGGGCAGCAGGAGGTCCGGGGTCCTAGAGCGTGGCGGGAGGCAGTGTGGAGTGTGCTCAGCTCTGTCCTGGACGTGCCTGAGCCCTGTGTGGGTCAGAACTCCTGCCCAGGGAGAAGGCAGGCAGAGAGGAGTCCGCTCAAGTTCTGTGGCCCTTCTCTGTGCCAGAGTCAAAGATGGTTTGGGCCTTTGGAGTGAGCTGCCAGAGGATTGCCAGAGATGCCCATGGCCTTGCCTCTCCCAGCACCAAGAGTGGACCTGCTGGGCCCTTTGCTGCCCACGGCCCCTTCTCCAGGGCCTTTCTCCACCCAAGCCCAAGGCTAATGCACTCGCAGGACCTCGCCATGCTCTGTTTACTTCACTGGCCTCTGCGACCGAGGTGACTGTGAGCCAGGCTGCTTCTCCAGGCGCTCCCTTCTGTTGCCCTGCCATGAGGCCCAGCCACCGGCTTGTCCTGCCACCGCAGTGATGTTTCTAACCGTGCAGCCTCTGGCTGCTGGCGAGCTCTGTACCTGTCTGGAGCTCACCTGCAGAGTTCTGGCAGGAGGCAGCTCTATTCTGGAGCCAGGGCCTGGCTGGGCAGGGCTGGAACAGGCATCAGGCCTCAGTCACGCCTGCTGCCTGTGTTGGCTGTATGGGCAGCCGTTCATAGCCTGTTCCTTTCTGGTACCCAGAAGTCCTGATGTACTATGGGAAGGGGGAAGATGTGGGAAAGGAAGCCCACACAACCTGTGCCAGGGCTGGCCCTACTTTCTTATCCAGGTGGCAGCTCTCCTCTTCACCATTTGCGGCCATTTAGTTCCTTGATTCACTGGAGAGTAGCCCAGATAACTCCAAACAATTTACCAGCAGCCCTTTATCTCTCTGACCCTGGGAGCCTTGCCCAAGCCAGCAAGCAGGTACAGGAACTCCTAGCAGACTGTGTGCTCAGAGGAGTGGGCAAGTAGGGAAGCTGAGGCCAGGAGGGGAGGGTGGAGCTGGGGGTGTGGGGCGCAGCTGTATGTAAGACTGTAACGGGATGGGGCAGCCTCCAGCTCCCATGAAACTCCTCAGAGGCCCCTCTGCAGCCGCCCCCCATGTACTCACATGCTTGCCGGCCATGGCAAGGCATGCTGGCACTGAGCTGGCCCCTAGAAATCCAGAGATGAATTCAGTACTGTTCCCAACCCGAAGTGGTTCAGTCTGGTGGAAGAGACAGTCCCCACACTAGAGTTACAGTGTGGTGTGGTAGTGCCATGATCGGGAGACACCTGAAGCAGTGGAGCAGGGAGGACAGGAGGAGGCCTCCTAGAGGAGGCACTGCTGAGCTGGACCCTGAAGGAAGAGTAAGGAGCAAGTCAGGTGGAAGGAACAGCACATATGGAAGCCCAGAGATGGCACTCCACGCAGGACACTAAGTAATACTGTGTGGATAGAGCAGGGCCCAGCACCATGTCAGAGCCCACTGCTGAATGTCTCAGATGCTGTGGGCTGTGGGTGAAGGCTGGAGCCAGCAGAAGACAGGATATGTGGGGGCCAGGCTTCCTATCCAGTCCCTGGGTGGTCCTAGCCCTGCAGGGGGAAGGGAGAGGTCAGGGCTGGGAGTTGGCCCTGGACAGTCTTGACACAGGTTTGACCTTCTAGCAGCAGTTCAGTCCTGGGGAGGACAAGATCTCAGAGGCCAGCCAGGGCCCTGCATTCATGCTCAAGGGGACTAGGTCTCAATTTGTGTGGGACAACATGGTTTAAGAAGGGAATCTGAGCCGGGTGTGGTGGCACACGCTTGTAATCCCAGTCCTTGGGAGGCTGAGACCGGAGGATCCGGGTTCGTGGCCAGCCTCAGCTACTTAGTGAGGCCCTCCGCAACTTAGTGAGACCCTGTTTCAAAGTAAAGAATAAAAAATAGGGCTGGGGGTGTAGCTTGGAGGTAGAATGCCCCTGGGTTCAATCCCTGGTATCACCACCAAAAAAAAAAAAAAGGGAATCTGGAGCCAGATGTGGTGGCGCACACCTGTAATCCCAGTACTTGGGAGGCTGAGCCAGGAGGATAGCAGGTTGGAGGCTAGCCTCAGCAACTTAATGAGGCCCTCAGCAACTGTTTCAGAACAAAAATAAAGAATTAAATTAAGGTTGGGGTGTAGCTCAGAGGTCAAATGACCCTGGATTCAATCCCCAATATGAAAAAAAAAAGGAATACAGCTGGGCATGATGGCACACACCTGTAATCCCAGTGACTCCAGAGACTGAGGCAGGAGGATCACAAGTTTGAGATCAGGCTGGGCAACTTACTGAGACCACATCTCAAAATAAAATATGAAAAGGGTTGGGGGTGTAGCTCAGTGGTAGAACGCCCCTAACTTTAATCCCCAGTATCACCAAAAAAGGGGGGTGATGACTTAGGCCATGGAGTTATACAAACTTGGGTTTAAATTTAGGTCTGTCACTTTTTAGCTAGATTACCTTGGGCAAATGACCTGCCCCCCTTAAATTTAGTCTCACCTACACAACAGTAGTGGTACTACCCATCTTTTAGGGTTGTTTTAGAAATTAAATAAGATGAAACAGAAACATGTTGCCCGAGAATGTAGCAAGCTCTCAGTCTGGGGCAGTTATTAATATTACTTGTTATTATTGGTAGCTGGTGTTACTGTTAGAAAAGCCCCATTGCAGGAATGTTAGAAAAGTTCCCATTGGGGAACAAAGCATTTTTTTTCTTCTTTCTTTTTTTGTGGTTCTGGGGATCAAACCCAGGGCCCTCACACATGCTAGGCAAGCACTCTACTGCTGAGTTATAGCTCCAACCCTGCAAGGCATTTTTCTGTTCACATTGTAGGGCCTGACCAAGGTGGTGACCTGAAGGCAGGGGTCAGAGGCCAGGCAGAGGAGGGGAAGACAGGAGCCTCCTGGAGAGTGGCAGCAGGGCTGAGCTAGCAGTCTGGGAAATCCACAGGGTAAACAGGGCCACCAGATCCCCAAACGTGAGGCCTTGCTGGACCAGGCCCAAGCTGGGGATTACATGACTGCACCTGAGCCTCTACTCTGTTTGGGCCTGAGAGGACTCGGCCCAGGAGGAGCCCAGCAGAGGAGACTCGGGGCAGGACCCACACCTGGCCCCCACGACAGAGCCAGAATTCATGGGCCCCACCCCAGACTCCCCTCCACACCTCCAGGGCGAGCCTGCTGGCAGACATTTTCTCTGCAGATATCTCCAGTGGCCACAGCTCTTCCTCCCACATCTCTTCCCTGCTAGGGCTGGGAGGATTTCATGCTCCTTCCCCATGCCTCCTCCTGACCATTGCTCCTCCAGATTAAAAAAAAAAAAATCTGCTCCAGCAGATAGAAATCACTCAGGAATGGGTTCATGTCACCACCCTCTGCTCCTCCTCATCACTGTCCTCTGTGACCTTTTGGTTACTCTGCCTCATAATAATTGTCATTGTCGTTCTTTTCTTCCTTTTCCTGCCTCTCGTCCTTCTGTGAGACTCTCCACAACCTAGTGAGACCCTGTTTCAAAACAAAATATAAAAAGGGCTGGGATCCAGGTATGGTGGTACACTCCTGTAATCCCAGTTCTTGGGAGGCTGAGACAGGAGGATCACAGGTCCAAAGATAGCCTCAGAAACTTAGTGAGGCCCTCAGCAACCTAGTGAGACCCTTTTCCAAACAAAAAAACTAAAAGGGCTGGGGGTTGTCTCAGAGGTAGAATGCCCCTGGGTTCAACCCCTAGTACCACAAAAATAATTAATTAATTAAAGGACTGGGAGGTAGAATGTCCCTGGGTTCAATCCCCAGTACCACAAAAAAAAAAAAAAAAAAAAGAACATGTGAATGAGAAGCTCTGGGTTTGGGCCCAGCAGTCTGTTACAACAGAGTGACTCAGATACAGGTCTGAGTGTGAGAACCACTGGCCTGCAGGATAAAATTCAAACTCCATAGCACAGCACTCCACAAGCTGGCCCTCCCAGCGCCCCCCTTGTCCTTGCCACTCTTTCTTGCACCCAAGTACACTCCACTCTAATGATCCCATGGTGTGTATCCTATCCCACACTTCTGTGTTTGGTGTGCCCCCCACACTCCCAGGGCTGTGTTAGACACTCCTCTTAACTGCCCCTGGGTGGCAGTTTCAAAATCAAACAAAATCACTGTTTGATTTATCTCCGTAAGCCCAGCACCCCCAACAGTTAGGTATGCCTAGTTGGCATACCTAAATGAATAAATAAATGTGGAAACTGAGGCCCAGAGCGAGGCAGTGAAGAGTCAGGACTCTGACCCAGAACTTGTGCTCCCGTCAGGGGTCATGGCTCTTCCCTCGTTGTAAGGCTGCCTGCGTTTCCTGCCCTGGGGAGGAGTCTTTGGAGTCAGACCTTTGCATCCTCTTGCTCTCTTCTTACCTCTTCTGGGAACCTCTGTCCTCTTCACCATGTTTAATCTTCTTTCTGCAGTTCCAAGATCATTCTCCTTGATAAAAAAAAGAAAGAAAGAAAAAAAGAAAACTAAACAGTCCCTGGCGCTCTGCCTCCCAGTTTTCCGACAACATCACACGGCCCGCCCCAAGCCGACACCTCTTTTTGTTCTTTGCTTTGTCCAAATATAGCTTTCAAAAAGGTTTTTGACCCTCTCCTCATAGCAGGCATCAAAATAAATTCCAAATGGACTTAAAAGTAAAACAAAAAAATACAACCAAAGGAAATGTTGAGGGAAATAGATTGGAAATCAAATCCCAGGAGAGGAAGAACTTGTACAGTACAGAAATGCCCGAAGAAATCCAATTTGACAACATGCAAACTTAAACTAAACAAGCAAAAAAGACCATACCTCACAACTTTGAAAAGTATATTTAGAAAATATGACAGACCATGGGTGATTATTATGAGAGCAAGAAAACCACTGGAACTCAGCGGCTAAGGGGCAGGATCTCACAGGAAGAGAAATAGCAAGTCAACCACAGAAATGTGTGTGATGTGCCTAGCAGTCAGAGACTTCATTTGCAGGCCACAGGGTGCCATTTGTCACCTATCACATTTTTAAAGAATGTGTTTAAATTATAATATAGGCCATGTGTGGTGGCACACTGCTATAATCCCAGTGCTTGGGAGGCTGAGACAGGAGGATCACAAGTTTGAGGCCATCCTCAGCAACTTAGTGAGACCCTGTCTCAAAATGAAAAATAAAAAGAGGCCAGTCATGGTGGCACACACCTGTAATCCTAGTATTTGGGAGGCTGAGACAGGCGGATCACAGGTTTGAAGCCAGCCTCAGCAACTTAGCAAGGCTCTCAGCAACTTTGTGAGACCCTGTTTCCAAATAAAAATAAAATAGGGCTGGGGGTATAGTTCAAAGGTAGAATGGCCCTGGGTTCCATCCCCAGTACCACGCACACACACACACAAAAATTAAAAATAAATTAACAAATTTTTATAAAAAGGGCTGAGGTACGTGTAGCTCAGAGGTAAAATGCTCCTGGGTTCACTCCCTGGTACCACAAAAATAAGATCAATAAATCGTAATATAGGACATTGGTGAGAGTGCAGTGACAGATGCTCTCAAAGGCCACTGGTTGGAGTATCATGGCTTTTGAAAGGAAAACTGTACTTGGTACCAAGAGCCAGCACCCAAAGGAAGGAAAAACCAGCTGTGTTAGTCAACTTTTCCTCATTATAACAAATACCTGAGAAAAACAACTTAAAGGAGGGAAGATGGGCTGTGGCTCCCGGTTCCAAGGCTTCGGTCCACACTCGGCCAGCTCCACTGCTTTGGGCCTGAGGCGAGGCTGAGTAGCATGGCAGAGGAAAGCTGCTCAGCTCATGGCGGCTGGGAAGCAGAAAAAAGAGAGGAAGGGCCCAGGGACCAGATGTAATCCCCAAGGACACCCCCCAAGGATTAGCCTGCTTCCACCAGACGCCCCTCCCAGTGGTCCCTTCAGCTACCAATGGATGAATCCACGGATGAAGTCAGAGCCCTCGTGATCAATCACGTCCCCAAAGCCCCGCTCTGAACGCCACTGCATTGGTGACCAGGACAATCCAGATCCAAACCACAACGGTAGCCAAACCCAAGTATGACCCAAGAGGTTTATTCTGTAAATTAACCCAATGGTTCTGTTGCTGGGTGGAGCAGGAGGCAGATGCACAGTCACCCTGCAGAGGAGGCAGGCACCTGGACCAGTCATCATGCCACTCTCCCCCTTGCTCCTCTGTGTGGGGAAGGCCAGTGGACATAGATCCAGTGTTAGGAACTGAAACCAGGCTCTTCTCTGCCACAGCCACCTGCTTTACTACTATAAGGATTGAGTGGGGCAGTGTACACCCAGCACTTGGCATCCGCAATGCCGGTCACTTCTGAGAAGGGAGATCGAGCACGATAAGCATTGCCTGCCCACCAGGCAGAATGCCCAGGCACAGTGCCAGGAGTGGCCACGCCAGGGAGGACAACAAGGCTGGCACAAGAGAGCAGATGCCACCCTGGTCAAGAGGGTTCAGCCACCCCATTTCTTGTCCTCCAGGGTATTTACATAGGCCCCAGGCCTACTGGGCTGCTTGCTTCAGCCTCTTGTAGAAGTTGGCCAGGTGAACATGAGAATTTCAGGCACAGAGAACAGCACTGGCAAAGCATGAGATGTATGTAGTGAACTAAAGGTGAGTGAGTATAACTGAAGTGCGACATGGGTGTGGCGTCACCCTTAGACCTGGGCAGGGGGCCTCCACCATCCACTCCCTCTGCCATGGAGTAAAGAGGAGTACACAAGGCCAAGAAATACCCCAGGCCCAGCCTCCCTTGCAAGACCACTGCCAGGTCCTAGACACCTCCAGACGTCTTGCCCTAACAGTGCTAAGTCCACTTGCATCCTCCTGAGGGCAGACTGCAACTCTGAGCCCAACCCTAAGCCCCAGGAGGGCCATTTGCAGAGGTGTGAGCAGAGCCTGGGTGTGCAGGGTGGGGAGTCTACACACATAGGCACCGTTCTCACAGCGTGGGAGGGGACCTGCGGTGAGGGGTGGGCTGTGGCCAGCTCTCCCTACAACACCATGGTTCCAGCACAGATCTCCATAGTCAGGATTTAAATTCCAACCTGGCCTTCTAGATCATTTTTTTGAGAAAGGATAGACTATATATTGTTTGTTTATTCATTTACTTATTTATTTTGTGGGGCTGGGGATTGAACCCAGGGGCATTCTTCCTCCGAGCTACACCCCCAGCCCTATTTTTTATTTTTTATTTTGAAACAGGGTCTCACTAAGTTGCAAAGGCCTCACTATATAATAGCTGATAATAGCTGAGGCTGGCCTCAAACCTGAATCCTCCTGTCTCAGCCTCCCAAGTACTGGGATTACAAGCATGCACCACCACGCCCGGCTTAACAGTTTGATTTATAACTTTAAAATATCTGAAGTCTAAGTTTTAGACATGTAATATGTAGGCATCCATTTGTCCCTGACCCTACAAATGTTAAGAGTGGACCTTAAGAGTGTCATGGTGCCAGTGGCTGGAGATGAAACTGGGTACACACGGAACAGAGGGAGCTTGGACTTTATCCTGACAACTAATAAGCAGAAGCTAACAAGAGCTGACTTTGAGCCAAACATTCCTTTTATATGTGACTTAATCACCATGACACAAAACACTATAAAGTAGGAGCTAGTATTATCGCCTTATTCTATAGATGAGGATAATGAGACTTAGAAAGTGTAAAGAACCTACCTCGGGCAGAGTGAGTAGTCGGGGTATCAGGGTTCAGACCCAGACCTGAGCTGTCTCAGCAGTGGGGAGCCACTGAAGATTTTAAACCTGAAAATGCCAAGATCAGACTCATGCAGGGATGTGAGTGAATCGAAGGAAGGCAAGATGGTGGCTGTTAGAGTGGCCCCATGAGAGTCTGTGGCCTGCCCTCAGGCAGCAGCAGTGGGGAGCACAAGGAGTGGGCGCATCTGCCCTACTCTTGGCTCCAGAAAAGCAGCCCGTGATGCTTTCTACCCCCAGACCTCCCAGGAGGCGCATCCTGCAGGAGAACTGGGTGACATCACAGGAGCCTGGCAGGAAGGCGCTTTCTTCCAAGATCTTGTCCCTCTTGCTCCTGGCTGTTCCAACTGACAAGAGCCGAGTAGGTTGCATCAGCAGGAGATGGCAGCTCCACACAGAGGAGCTGGCCCAGACTTGACTAGGCAGGGACATTCCTGGAGGAGGAGGATTCATGCAGCCGGCAGCTGGCCTGGAGGCGAGGTGTGACCCTCTGGTGCCAGCAGCAGTGTCTGGCCTGATTGGCCTCCTGGTTGTTGTGTCCCGCCTCCTGCAGACTGGAGAAAGGAGATGTGAGAGGCCGCAGGCCAGATTTGGACCCTGTAGGCACAAGTCTTGTGGGGTAGGACTGTGTGCTGGTGGCAGACCTGGCAGTGTCACCCAGCAGCAGGAAGGCCTCCCGCACCACTGCCCACCTGCAGGAACCAGAGGGGAAATCTGGCTCCCCACTCGAGTGCCTAGATGTGTGCAGGTGTGGACCTGCGCGGGTGTGGATGAGTGCTGGCCTTTTTTGTGGTGACTGACATTGCCGACCACACCCTTCGCTTCGGTCTCTTGGCTTCGGCAACACTCAGTCATCATAGGTAAGATTTATTGCGTTCTCACTGTATACCAGACACTGTGCCAGATACTACAAATGCAGCATCTCATTTAATCCTTTCAACCCTCTGGGAAGTAGATCTTGTCATCCCCGGTTTATGCAAGAGGAACTTGAGGCTTAAAGAGATGACGTGAGGTGCCCCTGGGTCACAGAGATGCGGGATGGGGATGTGAGCCCCGGGTTTTCCACATGCAAAGCCTGCGCAGTGGTATGCAAAGGTTATGTGCCTGTGCCTGGGCATGGGCACATTTTTTCTGAGAAGAGGAGCCATAGGGGTTTTATTGTTTGTTTTTACAAAACAGACTGAGGTTTTGTTGGTGCTCAATATTTTTATGGCTGGAGAAAACAAATGCTCAGATCACATCTTGGTCTCATTGTTTCTTCTTTCCCTGAAATTCCTGAGGGAACTCTACTGGAGGAGGACAGTGACTGATGAGAAAGAAGAGAAGCGCTGACAGGAGCCCTTTCCCCAGGGTCCCAACACTACCCTCAGCCAGTCCCAGGCGGTACGAATTTCAGAGCATGGACACATGGCGGGCAGGAGCAGAAGGTCGTCACCTGCTCCCAGGAGTCAGGCCCTGCCTCAGCTTACCCACTGCTGCAGAGCAGGAAGTCAGCATGTGCATGCCTGCGTGTGTGTGTGTGTGTGTGTGTGTGTGTGTAAGAGACTTTGCCACTCATATTAGGAAATGTGACACACTCAGTATCCTCAAATCTAAGCAGTAAGTTCGTCATTTCTCCTCCCAGGAAAGATTAAAGGTGGAGGAGCCGTAGCTTGCCCCTCCCGACTGGAGCTTTTTTCAGACTCTCAAGGGAATTTGAGATAATAACCCAATTTCCTACAGTTTCGCATAGTGACTAGAGGCAGGACTTTCACCACATGGAAAGATCAAGAGGACTGTTTCAGAAATGGCACCTCGTGTGAGGGGAGAACCCGGCTCTACAGTTGAATACAGCCCAGATTCTCACCAGCTGGGTGCGCCCTGGCCAGTCCCCTCCATAAACTGGGTCACCCCATGGCCCCTGACTCACCTGAGGGCTGTTGGGAGGCGGGGTGGAGGGCTAGGGGTTATTCATCTTCAGTCCAAGCCGCAGACTTCCTGGGAACGGGGCAGCGGTGATGTTGTAAATGGTGTGGCAGAGAGGACACCCATCTTGGAGCCATAACACTCAGGTTTGAATCTAGGCATGGCCACTTGCAGGCTATGCCACCTTGAACATGTTACTTCGTTTGTACCTGTGGATGGGAGATGAAGAGATAAATAATGTCTACAAAACCAGCCTCAAGCCTCACACACCCCTGGCTGTGCCCCTTCCTGACTCTTCTGCCCCTGCGCTGTCTTCCTCGCCTTTGGAGTGTTGGGGACAGGCACAGGCAGGAGCCCCAGGTGAGCACTGTTGGGGCCTCCGGGCTCTGGAGAAGGGATGGGGCTCTGCTACACTTGTCTCAGGCAGGCTGGCACCTGCCATTCCTCCCGTCCCCAGCCGGCCCACCCAGGGGGCTGCCCGTAGTTCTGCCCCAGCCTTGTCGTTTCTCCACCTCCCGTTCCTGCCGGGTCCTGCCATCCCACCCTTTACCTCCCTTACACACACTGCTCACCCAGAGACACAGAGAAGGGACGTGGCAACTGGACCTGGCTGCTCACTCAGTCTGAGGGGCTGAGACTGAGAAGTTTGCCCCAAGGGCCTATCCTTTGAGTTGACTGACTCACGCAGGACAGGAAGTGCCTGCCAGAGAGAGAAATGTGGGAGACAGGAGGAGGGAGTGGCTGGAGCAGAGGCTGTCCATGGAGGGGCAGCCACAGAAGAGGCTCAGCAGGGGCTGAAGGCTGTGGGTGTCGAGACTCATCTCGATCTACCACTTGCTAGCGCCTCCTTGCTCCTGGTGAGCTGGGCCCTGGGCTACGGAAGTGACTCAGATGGGAGTCCTGCCCCCAGGGTCCCAGCACACCACTGGCGTGTGTCCAACCTGAATTTTGTCAGTTCTCACGAGGTAAATATAACGGTGTCCCTGTGTCCCTGGTTTATCCATAAGGAAACCATGTGTTGCTTGTCCAGGGTCTCCATACAGGAAGTGACTGGAGCAGAAGCTGAGGCCCAGGACCAAGGGTTTATATTTTGGCACCTCTCAAAGGTTAAAGGTCAATTCTACCTTGGGGTGCAGGGGTCAGGAAAGACAGGGGTGAGGATGGGATGGGTCACGTGGGTAGAGGTAGGGAGGGTATTAGAGGCACTGAGCAGAGGCGCAGACTGAGATTGAAACTGGAGTGATGTGATCTGATTTGTAACTGGAGAGATTACAAATCGCAGAGGGGAAGGGGGTTTGGGAGGCGGAAGGAGCCCGCTCTAGGAACTCGCGTAGGTATATACTGAAGGAGCGAATGGAATTCAACAGTTATTTATTGTGTACCACTTATGTTCCAGTCACTCTCCTGGGTTGGGAGGTGTTCAGCAGTCGTAAGACTGACCAGTGGTTATGATAGTCCAGATGGGAAAATGACGAGACTTGGACCTGAGAGGGTAGCCGCGGCACTGGAAGCAAGGCATGCATCTGTGCGGCACTGGAAGCAAGGCATGCATCTGTGGGGTTCTAAGAAGACAGAATCAAAAGAACTAGACGGGATGGGCCCCAAAGTGGAGGAGAATCTGAAGTTGATTCCCAGGTTTCTGTTTTGGAATGCGGTTGGACAGTGGAGGAAGGGGGCACAGGAGGAGAAACACATTTGGAGACACCAAGCAATTTAGATGTCAAACAGCAGAGGAATTGGTTATGTAAATTATGGCACATACATGTAACAAACGTCTAAGAAAACGTAATTTTGATGTCTATGACATTCCATTATATAAATGTATTGTTTAACCAAACCTCTGCTCCAAATTTTTGGAGGTTTTTTCCCCTGGTTTTCCACTTTTATAAATAACACTGTAATAAATAGAATTAAGCCGGGCACGATGGCACACGCCAGTAATCCTAGTACTTGGGAGGCTGAGACAGGAGGATTGTAGGTTCAAGGTCAGCCTCAATAACTTAGTGAGATGCTGTTTCAAATAAAAAATAAAATTGGGCTGGGGGTGTAGCTCGGAGGTAGAATGCCCTGTGTTCAATCTCCAGTACCACAAAACAACAACAACAACAACAACAAAAATAGACTTTTACAAAGATCTTCACCATTCTGATCATAGGAGGGAAATATGGCTGGGTGTGATGGCACACGCCTGTAATTCTAGTACTTGGGAGGCTGAGACAGGAGGATTACAGGTTCAAGGCCAGATTCAGCAACTTAGCAAGGCTGTCTGCAACTTAGTATGACCCTGTTTCAAAATAAAATAGGGCAGCCGGGTGTGGTGGCACACGCTTAAATCTCAGTACTTGGGAGGCTGAGACAGGAGGATCACAGGTTCACAGCCAGCCTCAGCTACTTAGTGAGGCCCTCCACAACTTAGTGAGACCCTGTTTGAAAATAAAGAATAAAAAATAGGGCTGGGGGTGTAGCTCAGAGGTAGAATGCCCCTGGGTTCAATCCTCAGTACCACCAAAAAATAAAATAAAATAAAAAATAAAGAATAAAAATAGGGCTGTGGGTGTACTTCAGAGGTAGAATGCCCCTGGGTTCAATCCCCAGGACCACAAAAAATAAAATACAATAAAATAGGGCTGGGATGTAGCTCAGAGGCAGAATGCCCCTGGGTTCAGTCCCCAGTACTATCTACCTACACACACACACACACATACACACACACACACTCATACACACACAAAGGGAAATTTGGGGGTTGTAAGCATAAACAGCTTTGAAACCTTTGTTACATATTATCAGATTGTTTTTTATAGAAATGCTATACCAAATTTTACTCTGCTATAGGAGAATTCTACCTCAGCATACTACCACCAACACTGAGGCATATGTATGTATAGATAGATAGATGATAGATAAACATACATATACAGGTTTTAGTGGGTAAAAATTAGTATCTGGTAATCTCAAAAGTTGGGCGTGGTGGCGCACGCTTGTAATCCTAGTACTTGGGAGGCTGAGACCGGAGGATCCAGGTTCGCGGCTAGCCTCAGCTACTTAGTGAGGCCCTCCGCAACTGAGTGAGACCCTGTTTCAAAATAAGGAATAAAAAATAGGGCTGGGGGTGTAG
>PVJS01032724.1:0-22592 GCA_004027185.1 Glis glis | reverse complement strand
TGGTACCCGGGATTGAACCCAGGGGCATTCTACCTCCGCGATACAACCCCGGCCCTATTTTTTTATACTTTATTTTGAAACCGGGTCTCACGAAGTTTCAGAGGGCCTCACTAGGTAGAGAGAGAGAGAGAGAGAGAGAGAGAGAGAGAGCTGAGGCTGGCCGCGAACCCGGATCCTCTGGTCTCCACCTCCCAAAGTACTGGGATTACAAGCATGTGCCACCATGCCCAGCCAACTTTTTAAATTTTGAAACAGGGTCTCACTAAGTTGCTGAGGCTGGCCTCAAACCTGTGATCCTTCCAAGTATTGGGATTACAGGAGTACACCACTATGCCAGGCTATGAGGGTGTTTAATGAACCCCTTTCTGCTGAAGCATAGGCATGAATTGGATCTAGGTGTCCCTCTTGCTTACATTACAACTCTGAACAGAGTTCCCAGGACTTTTTCATGCTCCAAGTGGAAAAGGGAGGGAGGGAGGGAGAGAGAGAGAGAGAGAGCAAGTACCAAGAGGAGAGGAGAGGAGAGGAGAGGAGAGGAGAGGAGAGAGGAGAGGAGAGGAGAGACTTCTAGGGAGGGGGGAGGAAACAGAGGTTGGGCTAGGAATGACCCAAGAAGCTCCCTCATGCGATGGGCAGGCTGGAGAGGAGGATGAGTCTGCAGGGGAACCAGAGAGGAGCTCTCTATAACCATCACCTTCCAGCATTTTCCAGGATGAAAGCTGGAAAGACCCCCGTCCCCCAGTGGGACCACCCAGCACAACCACTGCTTCTTGGGTCCCTCTGAGTCCAGGAGATGCTGAGAAGTGATCAGGAGAAAACATCCTGGGGCCACGTGACCCAAGGTGGCTCTGCCCTCCTAAGCAGAGGGCTACCTGGAAGTCTCAATGCGACTCCACCGCCCCTGCCCAAGTGGCCTTTGTCCTAGGCTGCCAGCAAAAGAAGCCCACCCTGGCTCCCGGGCTCTGCTCTGACTCCCCTCCCCTCCCCTCTAAATTCAGCCTAGGTCTCGTTCTTCCTCTGGGCTCTTCTGACTTTTTCTCCTAATTAGTGCTTTTTACATGGTAGCTTTGCGATGGCTTTTGATTTCCGCTGCCCACTTAAATGCCTTATTTTCATTGTTGAAGCGTCCCTTTAAACTCTATGGCACCTCCTGGGTTTCTATTGTGATGTCTGACAGTGTAGCTAGCTTAAAAGAGTGAATTTCCATATTCTCCTTCCAGATTTGCATTTCCATTTCAACTAGAGAAAAGACAGTTGAATCCTAGGAAATAGCTGGTGGGCAGAAAGGTGTAGCGAATGAAAATTTAAGAAACTAAGCATGGGCAGAGAAATTTGATTAGGAATCGTTAATATAAAATTGGATTCCTACATCATTGCCCCCAACTCCCCCCCTTCCCCCTTCATTTATATTTACTGTGCCTAGAAGGGCTTATTCTGGAAGATAATCCAGAAGCAGCTTTGGTTGTCATTTCAATGGAATGTCTCAAATAGTTCCACTTTATTAATTTTCTTTGCTAAAGAACAATCTCTGTATCTTCAATTTCGGGGAGCCGCCGATCATTACTCCACCCTCCTCAGGGAAGCTAGGACAGCTGCACTTATGGTTTCTGTAGCAAAGCATTCAGCCAGGCCTCACAGAAGTGTCCAACAGACTGTAACATGTCCACTCCCACATTTACAGTGCAGACACCAACACACCTACTGTTATGATTTAGAGATAGAGTGCCCCCTGGAAGAGCTCATGTGCCAACAATGCAAAATAATAATAAGTTCAGAGGTGAGATAATCGAATCATCTGGGTTCTAATCTCATCAGTGGGCAAATCCATTGATGGATTAATGGTTTTGTTGGGTGATAAGGTAGGTGATAAGGTGGCTGGAGGAGGCGGGTCATTGAGGGTGTGGTCTTGGGGATTATATGTATGTCCATGGGTCCCCTTCTCTCTCTGCTTCCTGCCACCATGCCCTGAGCTCCGCAGACATGACCCAACCTACCATGGACTGAAACCTCCACAACTGTGAGCAAATAAATCTTCCTTCCTCTAAGTTGTGGTCGTCAGGTATTTGGGGTCACAGCAGTGAGAGAGCTGACTGAAACACACACCCTCCTCTAGATTCGTAAAGATGATTACTCTATTAATCTTCACTTTTTCCTTACTGACCTTGAGTTGGGCCCAACCACCCTTGTTTTGCTTGCTGATTTTCAATTAAAGTTATACATAGAAAACCAATGCACCAAACATGAGTATCCCACAGTGGTGTGAACACACCATCATCTTCACACCTTGCCCAGGTGTGCAGCAGGCAGTGACTTCAGCTGTATATTCAGTGTCCACTCCACCCTGGCCTTTCCAGTCTGACAGGCTCACAACCATTCACTGAGTCTCTTTCTCAGCTGGAAACCAGTTAGAGAACCAACTAAGGCCTCATGAGAAGGGCCTCATTCAGTGGTCTCTCTATGACCAATATGAGCCTTTCTCCCCTTTGACTGGGGGGGCATGTGCAGCTTCTCTCCCCACCCTCTTCTCCCACAGGTTTGCCCTCCCCATTAGCCAGCCACTAACCAAGATGTCCCCACTCACTGCCCCCTCCTGCAGTCCTGCTTGTCCCTCCTTCTTTCCTTCACCATGCCAGTGTTTCCCCCTAATGACTGGTCTTCCAAGAATCTCTGGAGCTAAAAAAAAAACAAAGTCAGATATATCCTTTCCCAACAGCCTGGTGCTTGTGGCTGTCTCTCTGAGTAGGACATCCCCTGAATGAGAGGGACCCTGCCCTCTTCCCTCCTCCTATGCTTCTTCGTTCTCCTTCTTCTTTACAGCATACGCTGGTCTCATATTCATTCATTTATCTGTAGGTGTTTACTGAGCACATACTATATACATAGTCAAGGATTTATGGTAGGCATTTGGGACAAAAACCAGTTACACTTTACATGCACTCCATGTGCTGGTTTCTGGGGCTAGGGTCCCATCTTAGCTAACCAGCTCAACTCCTCTGTTACTCCTGGACCCAGGGCGAGAGGAGCCCTTTCTAGAAGAGTAAATATGTCCCCTTTCTCTATGAGGTCAAGAGTTGGGGTGAAGTTCAAATTTCACAGGAGTAGGACCAATAGTCAACTGGAGCTTTTTTTTTTGGTATTAGAGATTGAACCCAGGGGCATTCTACCTCCAGCTACACCTTCAGCCCCCTTTTTAATATTTTGTTTTGAAACAGGGTCTCACTAAGTTGCTGAGGGCCTCACTAAATTGCTGAGGCTGGTCTCAAACCTGTGATCCTCCCATCTCAGCCTCCCAAGTTCTGGAATTCCACACATGCACCACCTTGCCCACCCAACAGGGGCCTTTAGAAATGGACTCTGTCTACTTACTGTGGGCTCTCAGTGCAGCCCTTTACTCATGAATCCAACAGTTGTTTTGCAATGATGAATACACTCTTCAAATAGGAGGGAACACATGGAAATTAGCCACCATCAAAGGCTATAATAAATTAATTTACAGCAAAATAGTCCACAGAAAATTGTTTGTCATGGTCATGGAACAAAACAATGACCTCAGCCCCCAGATTGTCACGAGCCGGGCAGATGAGCACGCCGAGCAGACTGGCATCACGCCCTGACTAAGGAGCGGGCTTGGCAGAGCGCCAGCCGTCCTGCACATCCGAAACCTTCCCAGGAGAGGGGAAGCAAGAGAGCACGTTGCATTTGAACGCGACATCTGGGATCGGCAGTCCAGGTATCCTCTTCCACCCCCTCCGCTCCTCTCCCACCCAGCCCCGTGGGGTACCAGGAGGGAGGCCACTGGCTGTGGACCCAGCGCCGCTGCCTGCTCTCCAGCCCCTCCACCTGGCGTCCTCTTTCCCTCTAGTATTTAGTTGATTTTCTCTTCTCCTCCCTCCTTTTTCTCCTCCTCCATTCACATGTTTTGTTGTTGGTTCTACCTTCTGCTACAGACTGCATGCTCACACCCCCCCCTTTCTAAATTCATAGGTTGAACCCTTCACCCCCAAAATGATGATATTTGGAGATGGGCCTTTGGGAGGGAATTAGTGATAGACGAGGTCAGGAGGTGGAGGGTGGAGTCCTCACAGTGGGATTCATGCGCTCATAGAAAGAGGAAGACAGAGGAGGTAGCAGATCCATCCCTCTCTCCATTCGGTGAGGACACAAGAAGACAGCCAATTGCAAACTAGGAAGTGGGCCCTCACAGACACAGGGTCTGCTGGTGCCTTGATCTTGGACTTTCCAGCCTCCAGATCTGGGAGAAAGAAATATTTGTTGTTTAAACCACCTAGTGTACAGTGTTCTATTACAGCAGCCCAAGCTATCTTAGACACCTTCCAAGGACAGTCGCAAAACCAGTCCTAGGAGCCAAACCCCTCCACTGCATTAAAAGGAATATTGACTTCTTCTGACCATGATTTCTGGATTTAACAAGTAAAAAAAAGGATTCCCAGTTAATTTAAATTTCTATATGGAATGTAATACTTGGGATATACTTATGCTAAAATGATCTTTGTTGCTTATCTGAAATTCAAATTGAATTAGGTGTTGTGTATTTGTATTTGCTAAATCTGTGACCACTTTAGCCCATATGATCACTGAAAGGGAGCAGTTATGATAGTTTAGATTCTTATGCTATCCCTGTGATGGGAGAAATCTTAATCAATGCATAAGAGTGTTAATAACCCTTAAGTTTATATTGTAAGCAGTGGACCAATAATCAGAAAATATCTCTGTAGTGCTGATGTTCTGAGCCTCCTCAGCTGGTTATAATCATACTCCAGTTAGGGTGCATGAGCATCAGCTAGAGAATATGATGTTATGGGTAGATATAGAATGTCCCCTGCGGAGCTCATGTATTAATATTCAGAGTTGATGCAATTAAGTCATGAGCGTTGCAATCTCACCAGTGTGTAAGTCCACTGTGATGGGTTTACTGGGTGGTAACCCAGGCAGGTGGGGTGTGGCTGGAGAAGGTGGGTCCGTGGGGGGTGACCTCGGGGACTGTGCTTTTGTCTTTGAATCCCCTTGCTTGTGGCTCTCTTGCTTCCAGCCTCCACGATGTGAGAGCAGAGCCTCGCTCTCTCCCTCTCCCTGCTTCCCACCACCACGCCCCGAGCTCCACAGATATAACCTGACTTGACATGGACTGAAACTTCGAGATCTCTGAAAAAACTGTGAGCAAATAAATCTTCCTTCCTCTAAGTTGTGTGGTCTGTTGTCTTGGATTATAGCAGTAAGGATGTTGACCAAGACGCATGCTGAGCGCAGATGACCAGACCCAGTCTCCAAGATCCCACGCCAACAGGTCCAGTGTGGGCTCAGGAGCATGCATTGAAAGAGCTCATCCGATGCCAGAACCAGAAAATGTTATGCTGAGATCAGCCAGTCCCAGAAAGTCAAAGGTCAGATGTTTTCTCTCATATGTGGAAGCTAGAGAGAAAATAGGAAACAGAGGGGATTTCAGTTAAATGAGGAGAGAGACCAGTAGAATAGTAGAAGGGGATTGGGAGATGAAGACGGGGTGGGGAAAATGAAGCTTGAGGAAGGGGACGGTTCAAATAATGTTCTGTCCAGATATAAAGGTATCACTACCGATCTCACTAACGTGTACGGGAAGGGAGGAGGGGGGATGGGATGTGGAGGGCAACGTGTGAATGTATGTTTGGATCACTTTGAATCTCTCTATGATGTATAATTACAATGAACCAATAAAAGTATAAAAAACATGAATACAAAAAATAGAATTGTATGTAATAATAATAAAAACAAATAAAAGAATACATCCAATGCCATCCTGATGTTGGTCATCTGAAAGCTACAGTTTGAGAAATGCTTCTTAGAGGGGTGGGGGAGGGGAGGCACTGCTTCATTTTAAAAGACTCCCCCAGGGTGAAAATACAACCCAATGCCAGCCATCAGGAATCATTGTGAGGCCACCCACGCTCAGAGTCTCACCTGTTTTGCTCAGCTGCCACCACCTAGGGGACCATGGCGGGGTACCCTGCCCTTCCACACAGACAGGCGGCCCAGCCAGCATCTGTGCAGACTGTGACCACAGAAGTGAAAACTCAGCTCCGTCTCCAAAGAGAATGGGCAGGGGCAGTGCAGCGGCCGGGCCCTGGGAGCATAACGCTGTCTTTTTGTGTGTGTGTGTGTGTGTGTGTGTGTGGTACCGGGGATTGAACCCAGGGGCGTTCTACCTCCGCGCTACACCCCCGGCCCTATTTTTTTATACTTTATTTTGAAACCGGGTCTCACGAAGTTGCGGAGGCCCTCACTAGGTAGAGAGAAAAAGAGAGACAGGAAGACAGAGAGAGAGAGAGAGAGAGCTGAGGCTGGCCGCGAACCCGGATCCTCTGGTCTCCGCCTTCCAAAGTACTGGGATTACAAGCGTACGCCACCACGCCCAGCCATAATGCTGCCTTTGAGTCAGGAGAGATGGAGCAGGGCTGCAACAGCAATGGGACCTGGGCTCTTAGAGTTGATCGTGGCCATCGATGTGAGCCAGAGGCACTGGGAAGGACTGCCTTGAGTTTACAGAGCTCTGTGTTTCCCGGCACAGATGGCCTCGGGCTGCCCGCTGTAAATATTTCTGCAGCTCTCATCCCCTGCAGTCCTCATCCCCATCGGGAGTCCACCTGGACTCTTCTGGCTGTTGGCACTGTCCCAGGCACAGCCAAGACTTCAAGTCCATCCTAACTTCTGCCATTAGCAACAGCCCAATCCCCAGTGTTCGCTCATCAGGGCTGACAGCAGCAGCACTTCTCCAAGGCCACAGAGGTCAGCGATTAAGTGTGTGTATCCTGGAGCCGAAAAACCTGGAATCAGACCCTGGTTCTGCAGTTTGCTTAGTACCTAAGGCCACTTATGTAACCTCCTTCGAAAAATGTAGATAATGATCTTCTTCCATGACAGAGTCAGCCCCAGGGAATGAAGTTAGCTGCAGCTTCCCGCTGTAGGTGCCTTCAAAGTCCGCGAGCTTCGCCAGCAGTGTCCAGCCGATGGCTGGATGTGGTGGCTCCGCTGTGATCAGTCTTGGGCTGAGGCCCTGACTGGACTCGCTGAGAGGTTTCTTTTTTTTTTTTTTTTTGCGGTGCCGGGGATTGAACCCCTAGGCATTCTACCTCCAAGCTACACCCCCAGCCCTATTTCTTATTCTTTATTTTGAAACAGGGTCTCAGTTGTGGAGGCCTCACTAAGTAACTGAGGCTGGCCGCGAACCCCGATCCTCCGTTCTCAGCCTCCCAAATGCTGGGATTACAAGTGTGAGCTACCACACCCGGTCCGCTGAGAGGTTTCTGAGCTGCCTGTAGTCTGAGGATCTTCCTACCTGGTCCTCCTCCCTCCTGCCCCTCCTTTCATAGATGGCAGACTTACATAATGACCTGAAGGCTCCTTCTACCCACCTCTGCTTAGTTCCCCATTTCAATCACAGGCACCACCCCCTATACATCTCTAGCATGTGTCACCATGTCTTGACCTATTCTTCCAAGAGGACCCAACTGATGAGTCATCCCCAGTCTTGGGGTACTGTCCTTCCTGCCAGAGCTCTACCTTTAGCATGGGGAATTTTCTGGGGCTGTGCATTTAGTCTCTGGCAGCTCCCCCCTTGTGATCAAATCCTGACCTCATTTTACTACAGCCTGTGCCCCAGCAGTAGGACATGAGAGCCTCTTCAAATACTGCCATGGAGAACTGCTGCTTCAATTCATACCTTGAGTTGAGAGTCGGTGGGCTTGAGCACATCATTCTTGATGGTTGAGGTTCCTAGGGCAGTGAGCAAAACTGGCTGACTCCATAGTCATTGTCATCCCCCTGCCTCCATGCCTCACATGCTACAGCAGTTGCCTGAGCTGCTGTTTCCCTTATCTCGAGCCAGCACAGGCTTAGTAAGTTTTAGTACCTCTCACTGCCCTGCATGCCACCTGCAAAAGGGGTGCTCCCACCTGCTGGAGTTCGGCTCTTGAATGTCCCCCAAAGGCCCATGTGTTGAAGGCCTGGTCCCCAGCCTGTGGAACTGCTGGGAAGTGGTGGAACCATTAGGAGGTGGAGCCTAGAGGGAGGAAGTTAGGTCATTGGGGCATGGCCTGGAAGGGGACATTGGGATCCCAGTCCCTCTTTGCTTCCCGGCTGCCATAAGGTGAGCATCTTGCTCCTCTATGTGCTCCCCACCATGATCTGCCTCCCCGCAGGCCCAGAAGCAATGGGACCAACTGACTATGGCTGAAACCTCTGAAACCATGAGCCAAAATAAGCCTTTCCTCCTTTTAAGTTGATCACCTCAGGTATGTTGTCACAGTGATGGAAAACTGACTAACACACTACCTAACCAGCATGTGATCCAATTTCAGAATTTCATCCTCGGAGACTGATTCTTATAGCTACTTCTGGTACCACCTTTCTTAGTTTGGGTTCCCCCCTGAAGTCAAGGCTGAGACAAGGCCTTGGTACACATAGATTGTTTATTTAGATGGTGATCCCAGAACACACAGGGAGGGAATGGACAGAGAAGGGAGAAAAGCCAGTATAGGCTGTTGTTGAACGTGAACAACTGAGGTCAGTCCCCCTGGGGATCCTTCCAAGAGCCAAGTAGAACATGACTCAGAATTAGCCAACAAAGGGAAGTTGGGCTATTTGTCACCGATTCTTTTTTCACACTGATTGAAGGTTTCCCTTGGGGCTTTAAATTCCCAGGATGTAAGGTGAGGCAGCCCTGAATGTTGAGCAAGTTCTTCTGCACTGAAGAAATGCGGAGAAAGAGGCAAGGGCTGGAGGCAGGAACCTGGCAGCTCTGTCTTCTGCAACTGTGCAGAACCAAAGCTGGGCCAGCGCCTCCACAGCATCTGCCATTCGTGACACCAAACCTGCTTCCTGACTTGGCTACTGTATCCCCAGGTGCCATGGTGGGCATGGCAGTATGCCAGGGCCCAGCAGTGCCTGGGAGCACCAGTTGCCCTTGCAGAGCTTCATGGGGAGACATACTTTTTATTTCTTAGCAAGTGGGTATTCTACGCTGAAATGCAAATGTCCCATGAATTTTTAAAATGAAATGTGAAACCAGAAAATCCCTGTGCTTGACACCAGCCTTGTACGACCTCCTTGGGGGCCCTTCATCCAAGTGGAAAAGATCGACAAGAGCAACGGGATGGAGCCACCTCAAATTTTGAAGTGAAAAATTGCAGCGACTAGATCTGTGATTTCGAGGGAGATGCTGGCAGCAGAGAAGGGTTGTGGTTGGGGAGGGGAGTTGCTGAAGGCCCAGAGTGTGAAGGACACATTTCGGGACACAGCAGAGACAGCAGATGGACTGAGTTCTCATTCCAGGGGCTGGAGGAGGCAGCCCAAAAGTCATGCTGCAATTAGCGGTGAGTTAGCATTTTGAAGTCCACTCTGAGTAGAGGACCATGAGGGGCTTTGAAACAGGAGAACAAGCACTGACCCTGGGCTGCGTAGTCCCTGACTGATTCTCCAAGGAAACGGCCTTGGGTCTGCGTGCTGAAGGAGGAGCAGGAATGAATTAGGTCAAGGCACGGGGAGAAAAATGCCGTAGACACTGGGGACAGCTTGTATAGGGGGATGGAAGGAGCACGGGATGGTGGAGGAAGGACAGCCCTGGCCAGAGTGCCAGGTATGAAGGCGAAGGCCACACGCGATGGCCTGGCAGTGTCTCCAGGGCCAGCCCAGCCAGCCCTCAGGCCGGGCTGGAATTCTGGACTGAAGCAGTTTTGCAGCAAAGAAAGCTACTGGCAGGTTTTTAATGGGGGGGGGGGACTATGCAATGAGACTTGCACCATTGAAAAAGACCACTTTGGGTGCAGTGTGAAGAATGACACCAGGAAGGGCAGGAGCTGATGTGGGAAGGAGGTTGTGAGCCGACGTGTTAGTACAGGGGGACATGCCAGCAGATTGGACCAGGGAGCAGAAGCAATCGGCAGGTACAGAAGGAAGCAGCAGCTTCAGGAGACATTTAAGAGGCAAAGCTGACGGGTAGGGGAGGTATGAGAGACATTAAAATTGACCCCCCCAAACAATCGAATGGATGGTGTGTTAGTCAGCTTTCCATCACTATAAAATATACCTGAGATGGGTCAACTTATAAAGAAAAAAGGTTCATTTTGTCTCATAGTTCTGGAGTTTTCAGTCATATTGCTTTTGAGCCTGTGGTGAACCAGCACATCAAGGCAGGAACACGAAAAAAGAGGAAGAAGGAGGGTCTGGATCCCACAATCCCCTTTGAGAGCACACCTCTCGTGACCTAAAGACCTCCCACCAGGTCCCTCCTCTTAAAGGTCCCACCACCTCCCAGTAGCACCACTCTAAGGACCAAACTTCAACTTCCTTTGGGGGATACTTGTGAACCAAATATAGCAGATACTAAAAACATTGAAGGAGACAGAAAATACTGGAGAATGAGCAGGCTTGGAAAAGAGCTGAGTTCTATTTTTTCTGTGTTGTCTATTTGTGATTCATTCAAGGGAAGTCCTTGAGTTTGGAAGAAGGCTTAGTAGAACAGCCACAAAGGTAGGGGACAGGACCATGGCACTGGGTATCTGGGGCCATCGAAGACCAAGGAGCAAGCACTTCCACTGTGTCTAGAGCAGTGTGCACGTTGCTAAGAGTGTGCACGTGTGACAGGACTGAACAGTGCTGCTCCTCAAGGGGAGTTTTGCAGGCACTGTGGCAGGCAGGAGGCCAGTGGAGACAGGGTGGAGGGGCGAGGGAGGGGAGACCCTGGAGAGGGAGGCATGCACTGCCTGCTGGGAGACTGTCTCTGAAGTGAGAATGAGGATGGGGGGGTCTGTAGGGAAATGGGGTGGGTGAGGGTGATTTTAGATTTTCTGGTTGCCTGGCTACTGTATTAAGATGGGAGAGTGTTTAACTGCTGATAGGAAGTACATTCATCAGTGAAGTTTCTGTCCATAGCAGGCTACATGTATGATAATGGTCCCATAAAATGATACCGCCTGGTGATGCTGTAGCCGTCTTAAGTTGTGTAAGGACTCTCTATGATGTTTGCAAAATGATGAAACGGTCTAAGGATACATTTCTCAGAGCGTGTCCTCATTGTTAAGCGATGTGTATCTGCCAGGGAAGAGGAAGGAGAAGCACAAGGGTAAAGGATTCTCAGGGGGATCGAAGTCGGGAGGAAGTGGGACAGGGGGCTGGCTGGGCACCCAGCAGAGGACCCCCACCGGGTACTTTGCTCTTTCCTGGTTTTCGTGGCTGCATGCTCTTCTCCCTTCTGTCCGCCTTATTAAAATCCTGTTTATCCACCACTTCCTAGATGAAGTCACCATCCCCTTTGTCACTGTGCTCAACCCCAGTGCATGACTTGGTCCACACAAGTAATGACCAGTGTCCTCTAGAGGTGCTAAAGGCTTTGTCCCAGTGGCCTGGCCACGGTGCAGCACTTCCTTGCTGTTGTTGGGTTTTGTTTTGTTGTTTTATTTTGTGGCTTTTTCAACACCTAGCTCTGACTTCACACAAAAGACAAATGGGCCTCCTCTGAAATGCTCTTTCTCTGCAGGAGCCAGGCTGAGGAGGGAACAGCACAGTTCCCACATCGCACCAAGTCTCCTGTCCCTTGAAAGAGCACTCAGAGACAGAGAGCTGCTAACGAGGTCCACCTCCCTCATCCGAGGTCCTCATCGCTCATCCTCGACTGGAAAGGACGGAGGGCTGAAGCTCAGTCAAGGCAATTAAGAAAAGGCACAAACTGGGCCTGGTGGCGCACGCCTGTAATCCCAGTACTTGGAAGGCTGAGACAGGAGTATTGCAGGTTTGAGGACAACCTCAGCAATGTAGTGAGACTCGCAGCAACCAAACAAGACTGTTTCAAAAAAAAAATGAAAAAGGGCTGGGGGTGTAGCTCAGAGATAGAATGCCTCTGAGTTCAATACCCAGTCATACAAAAAGAAAGAAGAGGAGAGGACAGGACAGGAGGAGAAGGGAAGGGAAGAGAAGAGAAAAAGAAGAGAAGAGGAGAAGAGAGGAGAGGAGAGGAGAGGAGAGGAGAGGAGAGGAGAAGAGAAGAGAAGAGAAGAGAAGAGAAGAGAAGAGAAGAGAAGAGAAGAGAAGAGAGAACAAAGTAAGAGTGCAGGATGCCAGGCCTGGGAGAGCCAGCATTGGCAGCATCCCTACTTGCAAGTCTCTGTCTTCCTCTGCTCATCAGGCATGTGTCAAGCTAAGCTAGGTGCTAATCCCAGAAGCCATTAGAAGGCACTGAGAGCAGATGAGGTGTGAACACCGCTGAGCAGGGCAAGTCCACCCTGAGCAAGAGTCGCTCAGCAAAAATAGCAGGGAGGAAGACTGGCAGGTGGGAGAGCAATAACCAGCCCCGCAGCTCAGAGCCCTCCCGAGTGCCCAGGCAAGGTGGACTGCGGGCATCTCACACTTTCAAACCACTGTTTTTCACATCTGACTTCAGCATTCTAAGGGATGATTAGGATGAGGAGTTAATTAAGAGAGTTAATATTTGTAAAATGCTTGGAACATAGTAAGGGGTGGTGTTAAATATAAGAATAAAACAGCCGGGCGTGGTGGCGCACGCTTATAATCCCAGTACTTGGGAAGCTGAGACCAGAGGATCCGGGTTCACGGCCAGCCTCAGCTACTTAGTGAGGCCCCCTGCAACTTAGTGAGACCCTGTTTCAAAATAAAGAATAATAAATAGGGCTGGGGGTGGACCTCGGAGGTAGAATGCCCCTGGGTTCAATCCCCAGTACCACAAAAAAAAAAGAATAGAACAATAGCAAGAACAGTAATTATTGTTGTCCTTCAAAAGCAAGAGTTAAAGATATAAACCCATATTTGAATAGTACACCAGGTAGTTCCCAGAGTTATCTACTAATAAACCTGGTTTTTGGTTCTTTGCCTAAAAACTGAAGACAATCCTACTTATGGTGCAGCGTTGCTGGGGGTGATGGAGGATACGATAGTAGAGCTTAGCCAGCCCCCAGGACTTCACAGAGGAGGAACAGAGTGGTCTCACCCAACACCTTAGCTCCAGGTATCTTCCCAAGAAGATGCTGGGATGGCTAATTTTGTGTCAACTCAGCTGGGCCTTGGTGTCCAGATACGTGGTCAAACATTATTCTGGATTTTTCTGTGAAGCTGTTTTTAGATGAGATTAACACTTAAATCGATAGACTTTGAGTAAGGCATATTGTTCTGTCTAATGCAGGTGGACCTCATCCAACCAGTTGAAGGCCTACATAGAACCTGGCTGAGCAAGAGGAAATTCTGCCACAGATGGTCCTCAGACTTGAACTACAACATCAACTCCTTTCTGGGTCTCCAGCCTGCAGGATTTGGACTTACCGGCTTTCCCAATCATGTGAGCTAGTTCCTCAAATAAATCTGCCTGTGTATGAACATCCTACCAGTTCTGTTTCTCTGGAGAATTCTGACCAATACAGACACAAGACTGATGCAGACCAAAACAATCTACTCACCCAAGCTGGCCCATGGCTAAGGTAACATGATGAGCACCTGTCCAACATCAGGGCCACCTGCTAGATACTGCTTCCTTTCTGATCCTGGCCAAGCCCACACTCATGATCAGAGAGGCGTGAACCCAAGGAATGGAAGCCCTGGAGAGGCTTAGAGCTAGGCCTCACCTAGGAGGGAGAGAATATTCTTTCCAAAACGCACTGAAGTTCTTGCTGTTTATCAGACATTGTGTTGGGCACTGAGAAGAATCACAATGTGAATTTCAGTGAACCTAAAACACAGTCTATTTATTATCCGACACAGCATTATTCTATGTATCAAGAAGACAGGAAAAAAAAAACCTTTAGATTTCAGAGAGGTCCAAACGTGGGAAAATGTATCTAGGATGAACGAAATATGATAAAAGTAACAATAGGGTAGCTAGGCCTTGCTACATGCAGACACTATTCTTAGCACTTCACGATGCTGACTCATTTAATATTCATCGTGAATCTGAGAGACAGAACCCATTACCATCCCACTTGATGGGCGAGGAGACTGAGACACATAAGCCGGGAGCCCTGCATGGGTGCACACAGCTGCCAGGTGGCAGGGTGAGCCCAGTCTCCGTCTCCTTAGCCTTGCTCCATGATCTCGAAAGTTCTGTAGGAACTAAAATCAGGAGGCTGCTAACTGTAAGTCTGTCCATCGCCAGCATCCTGCTGAGCTGCCCACGACCGCTCTAGACAGCTCGGCAGTCGCCAGTCAGCTTGGTTGTAAGCTCTCAACTGTGCACATGTTGTTTTTGTGTTTTTTTTTTTTTTTAGAAATTCAAATAAAACACATCTATAGCATTTCACCACTCTGCCATGGCGTCATTTTGTCAGATCGCAATTCAGAGCTGTATGTTGTTACCTGGATTTATTGTTACCTGGATTGATCGAGAGGATGTCAAATTACTTTTATCACAGCCAAGCCTGCGCCCATGAATCCACTCAGTAAGTAATTATCACTCACTTACCAGGCCCAAGACAGTTGCTAAATAGCGAAGATTCGGGGCACCTGTCCCCCTGCAGCTCCCTGACTTGGGGACACAGAGTCAACTCCCTGAAACTTCAGGGCAATGGAGGGCCCCTGCAGGGCCACTCCCAGGTTTTGCCATAGGTATTCATGCTGTCCTGGGTCACTTGGCCTCAGCAAGTGATGACGCTGGCTATGGTTCCCATGGAAACCAAACTGGGACAGGAGGAACAAGAGGCTGCTCAAGGTCATCAGTACCAAGGACGGTGGAGACAAAGACAGATTCCCCCCTCCCTCCCTCTTCACCACAGCGCGGCTTCATCACTCCCCGGTCCTGGGCCCCCTGGACCTTTCCGGCTCTGCATGTGAGCGGCTCCGGGGACAGAAGTGTGGGAAGGAGGGGCGGCTCCTGCCTCCTTGCTGCCTCCGGACCCCGCCTCACATTGGGCTCTGGTGCTGTGAGCTTTCCCACACACACTGGCATGAATTCATCCTCCCTCCGGAGCCACCGAGCCTCCAAGTGTGTCCTGTTCATTATCGGTTCAGGAAATGACTTCCTGGAGTCAGGGACTGCTGCCTGGAGGCTGTCTGAACAGAAGCCGGCTTCAGCAGGAAGCAGCACAGGTGGCCGCCCCCTGTCCCGCAGGCCCGCCCAGAGCCCTTGTGTCCTCGCCCCAGCCCCTTCCCCTGTTTTCCCAGCGTCTCCACACAGCTTCTCCACTGAGCTTTTCCTTCTAGTACTCTTTCTTCCTTCTAGAAGCCAGGCTGTTTCTCAAGAAAAGACTCTCTACCTTCCAGAAACCCAGGATGTGGAGGAGGGCTGGCCAATCCCTTGAAACTGTTTACTGGGCTGTCAACCCCAGCTGTTCCCACAGCTGGGAACAGTGCCCAGCGGACCTCCAGGAACTGTGCCCTGTCACCAGATCATGAGACTCTGGGAATCCAGGTACTGAACTCAGAAACTGTCAGCCCTGCAGTGAGGAGAGTCCTTCCCAGCAACTGGCAAAAGACAAGTCCACTCCTCATTTTGGTTTTAATTAGGACCCAAGTCATGCAGGGCTTCTCGTGGCTGGCAGAGGCATTTGGGGCCATGACCCACCTGAAGAATCTCTCCAGGTGCTGGGTCTCTCCCAGGTCTGCTGCAGGCCCCTCCGTGTCTGGAGCTCGGCAGATCTGAGGCTCCACCTGCGGGAGACCGTCTGTAAAAAGTGGGCAAATTGCTTCTTCCCATTTGTTGTTAGGACCATTGCTTAAGAGGTTTATAGACAGCTGGGTGTGGTGGTGCATGCCTGCAATCCCAGTACTTAGGAGGCTGAGGCAGGAGGATTGTAGTTGGAGGACAATGTGTGGTAACTTAGGAAGACCTTGTTACAAAATTAAAAAGGGGGGGCTGGTGGTGTAGCTCAGTGGTAGAACACCCCTGGATTCAATCCCAGTACCCCAGAGAGAGAGCGAGAGGGAGGGGGAGAGAGAGAGAGATATTGAGAGGGAGAGAGAGAGAGAGATTGAGAGAGAGAGACAGAAAGAGAGAGAGAGAGAGAGACATTAAGAGATTGAGAGAAAGACTGAGAGACTGAGAGAGAGATTGAGAGATTGAGAGAGAGAGATTGAGAGAGAGAGAGATTGAGAGAGAGAGAGAGAGAGATTGAGAAATTGAGAGAGAAAGAGAAAGAGAGAGAGAGAGAGAGAGAGAGAGAGAGAGAGAAATTGAGATTTAAAATCAATCCAAAACCAAAAACGCAGGATCTACAGGAGTGGTGGTGGCAGTATTGGGGTAATAATGATTATCTTTATTATTAGGGACGATCTGTCTGTTCCTATTTAAATTTGGTGTAGATCACTGAGAAAGAGGCCTATCCACCCAGTGTGAAATAATAGGGCAGGTCTATAATCACACATCTCAAGAGACACTTTTTAAAACTCAACAAAGCCATCTGTAGCCAGTGTGGTGGCACACGCCTGTAATCCCAGTATTTGGGAGGCCGAGACAGGAGGATCGCAGGTTCATGGTCAGTCAACCTCAGGAACTTAGCGAGGCCCTCCACAGCTTAGTGGGATCCTGTTTCAAAATAAAAAAGAATAAAATAGGGCTGTGGGTATAGCTCAGAGGTAGAATGCCCCTGGGTTCCATCCCTAGTACCACACACACACACGCACACGCACACGCACACGCACACGCACACGCACACATGAAAAAAAGCCATTTGTACTGAATCTGAATTTGGGGAGGGAGCGGGCTGGTGGGGCTGGGGTCCGGAGGACTGTCATTAGCTATGAGGCTAGTTAGGGACGGCCACAACCCCTCTGTGTCCACAGTTGTACAATGAGGGCGGATTATTCCCTAAGGGTGCTTGCAGCTGCATTAATGATTAACACTCATTCATTCATCAGGGCCCAGGCTCAGCTGGCCGTCACTGAGGCCACTGCACCTCACCTCCTGGTGGTGGGAGGAAGTAGGAGTCACAGGTCAAGTCAGCATTCAGTACCTGCCCCTCATTTAACCTACACAGCAAACCACAAGGTAGGCGCCATTACTGGCGCCTACAGGTAAGGAAAGCGAGGCTGAGATCAGTGATGCCCAGAGTCACCGCTGGCGAGCATGGGGACACGGCTGTGATCAAGCCTACTAGAGTCATACACGCAAGAGGGACTTGACCCAAGATGTCCCTGAGCATCCTGGAGAAGGCTGGCCCCGTTAAAAGTTGCAGTCAGCTGGGCGTGGTGGCGCACGCTTGTAATCCCGGTACTTGGGAGGCTGAGAACGGAGGATCACAGGTTCGTGGCCAGCCTCAGCTACTTAGTGAGGCCCTCCACAACTTAGTGAGACCCTGTTTCAAAATAAAGAATAAAAAATAGGACTGGGGGTGGAGCTCCGAGGTAGATACCCCTGGGTTCAATCCTCAGTACTGCAAAAAAAAAAAAAAAGTCTCAGTCACAGCTGGATACACCTTCAAACAGAGGGGTGAGGAGAGCTTCTTCAAGGTTCTCTTTGCAAAGGTGTGAGCTGGGTTTAGGAGAAGCCCCGGGCCGGTGCAGTCTCTGGAATCAAGGGTCTAGGTGAAGGAGAAGTCCGAACCCAGGAATGCAGAGAGCTGGATAGGAAGCTGAGCCCAGGCCCTGGGGCCTCCACAGAGGGACACAGCTCACTCAGGGCCCAGCAGGAAAGCAGATGCCACCACCCCGGTCTCCTCCCCACTTCTGGTCTCCTTCCCACAGCTCCGTCCCCTGACACTGGGCACTAGGCCAGTGGCTTGGGGAGCAGAGCAGGGAGAGGGGCAAACCCACCTGAAAGAACGGAGGCATGGCACAGGGGAACTCCTGTTCTGACCTCTGGGATCCCCCCTTAAAGGAACAGGCATGCCCTACTCTCCGACGCCCTTCAGGAGCAGGTATCCAACCCCAGCACCTGGCGCCAGCTTAGGGGAGGGGAGGAGGGAGCGGGGGTGTCTCTCCTTTCAGGAACTCGATAGAGGCGACAGTGAAAGGAGTCCCATATTGAGTTAGATGGAACCACTGGGCTATGAGCAGCAAGCCCAGCTCCAACTGTTGAAATCCTTTCCCCTAAGAAAGGATTCCTGATGTCCCCTGTCCCTGACACCAGGACTAGAAGTCCTGCGCAAGAGAAGCACCCAACCCAGGAGGACAGGCAAGCCGAGGCTGGGTCCCTTCTGTGCCCAGCCCTCGTCCCCAGGGCCCAGCATTCCATGACTAAGCTCTCAGATCGAGGGAGAGAAACCCCATCGCAGATGGGAGTCCCACACCCACCCCAGGTCCGATGGGTCAGAGCAAGACACCAAGCCACCTGCTCAGTCCCCTCTCCTCCTCCTCTGCTCAGAGGCTGTGATGACTTGGGTTTGGGGTGTCCCCCGGAAAAACTTCGGTGTTGGCACTGCACCAATATTCAGAGGTGAAATAACTGAGTCAGGGCTCTAGTCTCACTAGTGAGTAAATCCATTGATGGATTAATAATTGCAGTGGACTTACTAGGTGGTCACTAGAGGCAGGTAGGGTGTGGCTGGGGAGGGAGGTCACTGGGGGCGTGGCCTTAGGGACTATGTCTGTCCCTGGTCCCTTCCTCTCTCTCTGCTTTCTGGTTTCCCCGAGCAACTTTCCTCCACCACTCCCTGCTGCCTTGAAGTTTTTGCTTTGGAATTACCTGGCTCTAGACTAAACTTCTGAAACCATGAACCAAATAAACGTTTCCTCCTCTAAGTTGTTCTTGTCAGGTATTTTGTTCAGTGATGGAAAAGCTGACTAATACAGAAATCTTCTGGTGTGCACCACTGTGCCATCTCCCCACCTTCTCTCTGCTCACCCAGGTGTCACAGGCAGGGATGCAGCTCCCCCACATGCCTCCCATGGCCTTCTGTCCTCTAGGTTCCTGTGCACCTTCCCCTGTGCACTTTGGGGACTGCCCAGTCACCCCTGTCCCCATTCTCCAGGCAGGAGCTTTGTTCCCTGGGCCAATGCCTGTATCTTCCCTAGCAGGGGTGGTAGAAGTTTCCAGAGGCTTCAGGCCTCACTCCCAACAGCTTGTGAGCCAGTGTCCATGACCTCCCACAGGGCGGTGGGAGGAATCCTCTCTCTATACAAGGCACTGAGTGGAAAGAACCCCTCGAGAGCCACCCAGGTCCCTTAGGAGAGGGACCAAAGCTTCTGTGAACATACATCACAGGCTGGAAGCTCCGGCTAGTAGAATCACACACCTCCGGCTAAAAAGAATGTGGAGACTGTCACTTCCAACCTCCCCAGTTCTACTCTGATGAGTGTGTCAATTCTGCTGATTTGGTGAGCCCTGGCACGTGCCTCTGGCTGTGCCAAGTACGCGGACCATTTCTTGTGATCCTTCTTGCAATCTTATGAAGTTTTCCCATCTATAAAGGAGGAGCCAAACGTGGAAGTTTGCCCAATGCCGCACATCAGGAGAGTGTGGGAGGAGGAGGTTTGGTGCCAGGATGGAGTCCAGCAGGACACACTCCCCAGGGCTCCCGGTGCTCTGTGGAGATGCAAATCCACCCTCTGATGAGCAGTCCCGGGGCAACTGCACCAGCAGCGCTTGGCGGGGTCCCTGCGGAGGTCAGAGTGGCTGCCCTCATACCTGCATTGGCATAGAAGGCCTGGTGTGGCCACCAGTCCTAGAATGGAGGAAGGAGGGTAAGCGTTGGAACCGGTACCCCCACCTCCCTCTTCCGGCCACTGAATGCAAGATTCCTCAGTTCATGTTCGTGCATCTGGTTCTCTGTGCACATTTTGTGGGCGTCAAGCCCCCAACAGTGTGGTCAGGTGCCCTGCCGGTCGAGGGCACCATCTCAAGAACAACTCGTCCAGGTGTTTCTGCAGCATCCCGACTGAACTTAGGGGGCTCGTTTTCTAGCCCTGAGCTGTCTGGTTCTCTAATAGGTCCTGCTCCAACTCATCTTATTCCAAGAGGGACGACGGTTCAGAAGATCAAGGTGGCCCTTCTAGAAACATGCTGCCTCTGTCCAGTGGACAGGCAGCTGCTGCTTGGAAGGGCTGGGATGCTCCCACCTAGAGCTGGCTGCAGTGGGCGGTGTTTCTGACACGTACTCCAGCTTAACTGAGTTTTCATAGAGAACAAGCTTTGTCCTCCTTCTAGTTAGTAACTACATGTAGGAGGGGTCAGGGCTGAGTTCATGGTGGGACTCAGACTGTACGTGGCTTGGGGCCAGGGCCATCCAAGGCCCAATTCCCAGAGGATGCCTCCGTTTATCATGCAAATTCATCATGGTGCCCTTTCCTCATTGTCTGGACCTGCTCCTGGCACCCTCGACACAGTGCCCTGGGCAGCCAGCCTCAGACATCTGGAGGCTGTGTGTGTGATGAAACCCACTGCCCCCTCTGGTCTGTTTTCACAAGGACCCGGAGCCTCCTGGAAGGGGACTAGCTCCTTAGTGGGTGTTCCGGTCCCCGTTCTCACTGCTGGGCTCTAAATGCCTGGCACACGATACTCGGAGGAGGAGGAAAGGATTGCTGTGGCTCACAGTTCCAGAGGCAGCAGTCCATAGCTGGCTCTGAAGCATAAATGGTGGCAGCGATGTGCAGAGGGACACTGCTCCAATGTCATAACGGCCAGAAGCAGAGACAGCAAGAGGAGTGGACGAGGGACATATATAGTCCCAAGGCCACACCCCCCGTGGCTCACCTCCTCCAGCCACACCCTGCTGCCTGCCTTACCACCCAACAAATCCATTCAAATTATGAATCCATCAATGGCTCTATCCACTGATGCGATGAGAGCCCTCATGATTCAGTTATTTCACCTCTGAAAATTTCTGCATTGCCAATACGCGAGCTCTTCCAGGGGACAGTCTATATCCAGGCCATAACAGAGGGCACAGCAGGCTAAGTTTTGATCAAGACACCGAGCTGGTGTTGGCAGAGAGGTGACAGGTGTCCTCTGTCCCTGAGAAAATCAACTTGAAGGAGGAAAGTTTGGTTATGGCTCATGGTCTCGGAGGTTTCAATCCATGGTCACTTGGCTCTGTTGTCTCTGGGCTTGGGCTGAGGCAGAGCGTCGTGGTGTAGAGTGGGTAGTGATGCAGAGCTGCTCACCAACCCTAACCCTAACCCTAACCCTAACCCTCTCCCCTAACCCTAACCCTAACCCTAACCCTCTCCCCTAACCCTAACCCCTAACCCTAATCCTAACCAGCCAGAAAGGAGAGAGAGAGAGAGCGAGAGAGGGGGGGGAGGGTGGTCAGGGACAAGAAATGCCCTTCAAGGACATGTCTCCGGTGACCTGCTCCTCACCTCCTGAAGTCTCTGCCACCTCCGAGTAGCACCATCAGCTGGGGACCAAGTCTCAACACATGAGCCTCTGGGAGACCTTCCAGATCCACTCTGCCAGCCAGCCAGGCTCCGCAAGCGAGCCAATGAATGCAGAGTAGGCTTGGTGGACTCAGCCTGTCTCACCTGTTGACCGAGGTGAGGGGTCTGGCTTCCTGTGCATGATCTTCTGCTAGGCCATATTCAGCACTTCAGTCTTTATGAGAACCATGAATTCAGGGGATTGAGCTATCGATAATGGTATGTTTCTTACTTTTGCCTGTGATCGCTTGCGGAAAAGAGTTCCTTGAAAGAGGTCCTGAAAACGAAAATGGATGAACAGCAGGTCAAAATCCAGGCATTCCTGGCTCCTGACCAAATGCCACTCTAGTCCTTAGCTGTGGACACTGCACTGTAGGACATGGAGGGGGACGAGCCCAGATGAGGTTAGAGAGGCGGACCCCTGACAGAAGTACTGAGCACCCATGCGGGCCCGAGGGGACTGAACCAGCCTGCCTGCTGCGCTTCTTACAATGCGGCTCACAGACCACCTACCCCAGAGCAGTGTGATGCGTGTTTTGAAAATGTCGATTCCTGAGCCCCATCCCGGATCTACTGAATCGTGGTGGTCCACACACTGACACTTCATGAGATTCCTATGCACACTTTAGTTTCAAAATGGCGGCACCATTTGTTTGAAGAAGATGAGCAAAGGGATGACCTGATCGGGTTGGTCATCTGGGCTGCCCTTTATGGAATGAATTTTTAAAACAGGAAACCAAGCTGGGTGTGGTGGCACACACCTGTAATCACAGTACTTGGGAGGATCACAGGTTCAAGGTCAGCTTAGGCAATTTAGCAAGACCCTGTTTCAAAATAAAAAAAAAAAAATAGGGCTGGGAGTGTAACTCAGAGGTAGAATACCCCTAGGTTCAATCTGAGTACCAAAACCAACTGAACAAAAAAACCAGACCGTTTTTATTCTAAGAGACCAGATAGTGATTATTCTAAGACTCCAGGTGAGAAATTATGAGTATCTGAACTCAGTCACTCGTAGTGGGAGTAGAACACTATGAGCTTCTGGATCGAGTGACTGAATACATAAAGGATAACAGAAAATTCAGAAGGAGGTGAAAGTATTAGTTGCTCCAGACATGTTGAGTCTTGGGCCAATGGCTATCTAGGTGGGAGTCATCCAGGAGGAAGGTGGGATAACAGATCTGGCGTCTAGGAGACAGTTCTGAGCCAAAGATCCACCCAAAGAGGTAGGAAAGGAAATCCCTGGGGTGGGAGCAATTTCCCAGGAAGACTATGAGAGCAGAGAGGACTGAGGTCAAGAGCTTCAGGAATATCAG
>PVJS01032723.1:11385-22699 GCA_004027185.1 Glis glis | reverse complement strand
ATGCCCCCAGCCCTATTTTTTATGCTTTATTTTGAAACCGGGTCTCACGAAGTTGCGGAAGGCCTCACTAAGTAGAGAGAGAGAGAGAGAGAGAGAGAGAGAGCGCTGAGGCTGGCGGCGAACCCGGATCCTCTGGTCTCCGCCTCCCAAAGTACTGGGATTACAAGTGTGCGCCACCACGCCCAGCCCACTCCCACCTTTACATTGATAGGTTAGTTTAAAACATAAGCTTGTTGGCGTTCCCTGGTTGGTTTAATTTTCGCGCCTTAGGTAGGGGCCATCCTTAGGGAAGCATTAACCCTACATGGTGACATTTAAGCTGATTGGTCGGGCCCACAGTACCTTTCTCAGGAATGTCCAGGATGGGTGGGGGCCTGCTGACTCTGGTCAGAGTGGCCTCGCCCAAATTATCTGGAATTCCAGACCCAGTTGTGCTTGACACCGATTGGCTGTTTCTAGGGGTTGCTAGGGACAAGATCAGATTAGCACACTTAATGGTTTCTACAGGGTATGGGGCAACAGGCTATAGAAACTTAACTTTTAGAAAAGCAAATACTTAGGCCTATTCTACTTAAAGCTTTAACTAAAGCCTGTCATGGCTTCACTTTGGTTCTTCAATGGACACCTAGGTTGGTTCCATAATTTGGCTATTGTGAATTGTGCTATGAACATGGGTATGCATATATTACTGTAGTTCTCTGGTTTCAATCCCTAACAAAGTCACATTTTAATAAGTAAGTGGTTGGCAGTCTAGGACCCTCAAGTCACCACAAACTCCATGTAATTTCTCTGATTTTTTGCAATGCACCTCTACTATAGCTTATTGCAATTATAATAACAGTGGCCCCGATTTCCTGGAAAACATCCTCTAATTCTTCCAAGAAACTAGAAAATAACTAAGGATTTAAAAATGCTTCTTCTTTCCTCTTAGTGTCCAATCTGGTTCTCAAAGCAAATTTTTGTAATTTTGTTTTGGTTTTTATTATCAAGTTTATATTTTAATATTCACAAAGGCAGAGATTTTTGTATGGTTTGTTCACTTTTTATCCCCAGGACCTAGAGTACAGTAAGCATTTAATCATTATGTGTTGAATGAATGAATGAATTGTAAAAGTAAATAGTATTTTAGCACCAACAGATTTTTAAAAGGCGAAGCTAAATTTTCACTTTAAGGCCAGGTTAGAGGTTTTGGTTTCAAGCCACAAGTTTGAACAGTATAAGAACACTTCAAATAATAGAATTAAAGCACTTAGTAGGTTTTTTTTAAATGATAGTTAAGCCGGGCGTGGTGGCACGCACCTGTAATCCCAGTACTTGGGAGGCTGAGATAGGATGATCACAGATTCGAGGACAGCCTCAGCAAGTAGTGAGACTCATCAACCTAGTGAGACCCTGTTCCAAAATTAAAGTAAAAAATAGGGCTAGGTTTGCAGCTCAGAGGTAGAATGCCCCTGTGTTCAATCCCCCATACCACACACAATAAAAATAAAAATGATAGTTATATAATGCGAAAGAGGCACTTCAAAAATATTAAGTTATAAACACATTGTAATACAATTTTTGCATATGTATCATCAGTGATCCTACAGTTTTTTTTTTTTTTTTCGTGGTACTGGGACAGAGGCTGAAGGGAAGGGCAAAGTAGCCAAGGTTGCTGAGTGAAGCCTCTTACAAGGACCTGAATTTTTTTCATAAGGGAGAAGTGCTCGTGGCCCAATCACCTCTTAAAGAAAGGCCCCACCTCTTAGGACTATCATTGCCAATACCTGAATTTTGGAGCTGACCTTTGAACCCTAGAACTCAAGAATGCCTCGCTGAATGCTTTGCTCATCTGGAAAGGGGGAACTTTCCCGCATTATCTGACATCTTGGGCAGAGTCTGTTAAACTCAGGCCATCCTGTCCTCAGGTACAGGGAGCCTCTTTTTGATGAACTATCCCCCAGATGCCCTGCCTGAATCGGTCATTAGAGAGAGAAGCAGGTGGAGGGACCACAAGAGACTCGTGTATGTGGGGAAAGTGAAAACTCTCTAGGGATAAACCTGCCTGGTTTGTGTGTCTCTGGTTTCACTTTCTTAAAAAAAAATTTTAATCCATCTCTGAAGCGTGGATAAATCTCTGAATTCTGTCATGCCCCATCCTCAAAGCTCCAGCTGCCCGATATAGGAACAGCTGTGGTGTGTGAATTAGTTGGTCTAAGCTTTTGGGCGGCTTCCAACTTCGCAATTGCTCACGCCCTACAGGTCAAGGAAAGAAGTGATGTAATGCACTTAGCCGGGCCACTTTAATTACAATGGAATGGAGAGGGGGAGGGGTCACAGGCGGTGACAAGTTTAGCGCATGACTTGCCCCAGGGATGCAGGAAACAAAAACATCGACAACCATTGGCTGCGTCCACTTCCGACCCGGGTATCCAGCTCCAGGTCTGCAACCCTGAAACAGACATTTCCTGGGAAAGAGGGGTGGCGCTGTCCCAGACAGCGTCGACCTGAAACACACAGACAGCACACGCCGAACACGCGCGCGCTGGCGCAGGCTGGCAGCGTCCTCCTGCCGCGATGGGCGTGGGGCCGGGTGCTGGGCGCACAGTGCCCTGAAGGCTCCGCGCAGCCCCGGGCGGCGCTCAGAGCCGCCGAGGAGCCGCGTCCGCGCCGCCCGAGCCGCGCTGTCGTCATTCATTCGCAGTGTCCGGAGCGTCCTTCCAGCGCGGAGCCGCCGAGTGGGGACTTGCAGCCGCGGGAGACGCCGGCGGCCCCGGAGCCCGCGTCCGCGCTGCGGGAGGAGCCGCGCCGGATCCCGGGCTGAGCCGCCCCGCTTCCTCCTCCCCCTGCTCCCGCTCCTCCCGCGCCCTCCTCCTCCGCGCCGGATCCCGGGCTGAGCCGCCCCGCTTCCTCCTCCCCCTGCTCCCGCTCCTCCCGCGCCCTCCTCCTCCGCGCCGGATCCCGGGCTGAGCCACCTGGCTTCCTCCTCCCCCTGCTCCCGTTCCTCCCCGCGCCCTCCTCCTGCGCGCGCTCCTCCCGCCGCGCCGGATCCCGGGATTGAGCCGCCCGGCTTCCTCCTCCCCCTGCTCCCGCTCCTCCCGCGCGCCCTCCTCCTCCGTGCCGGATCCCGGGATTGAGCCTCCCGGCTTCCTCCTCCCCCTGCTCCCGCTCCTCCTCCCGCGCTCCTCCCGCCGCGCCGCCGGGGGCCGGGCCGGGGCCGGGGCCGGGCCGGGGCCTGGGCGGCGCCGCGGGGAGGATGCTGCTGGCCGGGCCCGCGTCCTCGCGGTCCTCCCCGGCCGCCCGCGGGGGCTTCGTCGTGGCCCCGGCGCCGCGGGCCGCCCCCTGGTGAAGGGCTGGGGCCGTGCGCGCCCGTGTGCCCGAGCCGAGCCGCGGCCGCTTTGTGCGGCGGCCGGGACCATGTGGGTGAACCCCGAGGAGGTGCTGCTGGCCAACGCGCTGTGGATCACCGAGAGGGCCAACCCCTACTTCATCCTGCAGCGGAGGAAGGGGCACGCCGGCGACGGGGGCGGCGGCGGCGGCCTGGCGGGTAAGGACCCCGCGGCGCCCGAGACCCGCCCGCTCCCCCGGGGCTGGGGCCGCCCCGCCGGGGTGCGCCCAGGGTTTCTGGAGTCCTGATTTTCACGCCGGGCGAGAGATGCTGCTTCTTGTCTGACCCGGTCAGGCCAAGGGGTCTTTGGAGTTCGGGGAGCCCCAGAAGTGGGGGTGATGTTGATGAGAAAGGAGATGAGAGTCTGGGGTGGGGGGAGTGATCGCTTTCGAATTGAATGCGGTATTCCCTCCCCCTCCTCCCTTTAAAAACATTGCTTGATGTATGGAGAAGGGGGATGGAGGATGGTTAATTTTGACTTCACTGTCTTTACTGGCAAGAGCAGGATCAGGTAGAAAATGTTCTTTTGTTTTCGGGGAGGGAATCAGTAAGGAACTGATGTTGTCATTTTCTATATGAGTTATGACCAATGAGAATGAATAAGGAAAAATACTCTTTTGTTGCACCTGATTAGGCCTAAAACAAAGCAGGTTATCTGGTTCTGTTGTAAAAAGAATTGGCTGTATTATTCATTTTAACTATTTAACCCAGTCACTTCCTCCCACCCCAAGGTATTATTAATGCAACTGTAACTGAAGCCCTGCCATGTCATTCAGGATTATAAGATCAATCAGACCCATCTCTCAAGAAGTGCCGTATCAGAAAGATCTTTCTTTATTAATTAACTTGTTTGTAATGTGGGAGGTTACAAATAATCTTAAACTCATACCACACTAGAGAAATTGAACCTTCCGCTCCCCCTTGTTAGTTAGGACGAACAGAACTGGAATACTTTTTACAGCAGAAACAGAAAAAGTTAGCAGAAGAAATAGAAGTTTCACCAGGAAAGAAACTATAGAAAAGAGATGGCCTTTGACCTCTTCAGCCTGGAGGCTGTTTCACCCTCCAGAGTTTGCACACCAGATAAATTGCTTTCACAATACCAATCAAACATTGTTGATATGGTATGTATTTCATGGTGATTATATTTATAAGCCAGTTTTCTCAAAATTCAAGGGTCATGTGGTTCAGCATATACTGGCATACGTTTGAAAGATTTTGCTAGTTGCATCAAATAGCCTGTAGGTAATCTGATTTTTATTTGATTTTGCACTTTTCTACCGTGAGAGAGAAAATCTGCAGAGTTCCAGCCCCATTAAGGAAATTCTGACTAGTGAACTGGAATCAGATATTTCCACTTCATTTTGTAGAAGTTATCAAACTAAACTTTAACGTGGAACTTGCATATTTAATATCGAGATCAACCTAGATTGCCCTCCTTTAAACCTAGGACAACAATGTAGATAGTTTATCATAGTGGCAACGTTTCCTACTGGAGTTAACTCTCCAACCTCAATAACCACTAGGTATTGAACTTCCCCAGTCATTTACAATGGGATGTGAAAAATTTAGGGATACAGAATCTTTTTTTTTCTAGTTAACATTTTTATTGTGTTCCTACTGAGACCTAGAGTTACAACTGACTACAGTCTACTAGCTCATTGTTGTACACATATAATCTTGTCATTGATGATTTATCTCAGGTAGATAAAATTATATCCTTTAAACTGCAAACCCAGAGCTATTGCACTTATTTCTGTAATAATTGAAAGTATCTTCATGAGTACAAATATTTCTGCCCACAGAAGCTATTTCCAGCCAACAGAGATAACATGTTTGGTCTAATAGATTGGTACCACGTTCAAATGTAGCAGGAACATTTTAAACACCCTTGTACTATATAGTACGTTCTCAGTCTAGTGTGAGTTCATTTATTCATTCATTAACTCGCTAAAGCATTAACAAATATTTGTTGGCAACTTTGGTCATGAAGCTCACAACCTAGTAGGAGAAGACTGATGCTGATGAAAAATCAAATAATGTCAGATTACTACTCTTAGGGTCCCAGCCAAAAACAGAAGCCAAGCCAGTTCAAATGAAGAGAGTTCACTGAAAAGACAGTTTAGAAAGATGGAGGCTGGCTTGTCAGATCCAGTGAAAGGCTAGCAGTGGGAAGCTGTTACCAAGAGGCAGGGCTGATGTTACTGGAGTTCATTAATGCCGGAGCTAGGGAGGAGGAGCTAGGGTCCAGAGGAAGGAGCCAGCCCTAGAAACACCGACCACAGCAAGGAGAGTGGATATGCCCTGACTCCTCTTCTCCCACCCTCTCAGTTTCTACCATTGCTTCTAGAACCCAATGGAAGCCAGCTGGGCAGGGAGTCCTGCTGATGAGCCTCCCAGGGATGGATTTCAGAGGTGGGGGCCAACTGAAAATGACTAATGCAAATGTCGTAGAGAGGAACGTGTTAGCCTCAGTCAGGGATAGGGTGGGGGCAAAGGAAAGATTCCCTATGTGACAGGAGCTGAGATCTGAAGAAAAAAATGATTGGCCAGTGAGAGGAGGAAAGAGCAAGCACTGGGTATCAGTGGTTGGAGATTTTCTGGAAGATCTCCGGACTTTTGTGTAACGGGCATTATCTGGACCAAGCGACAGTGTCCACTCAGCAAATGGATGATGATAGATAAGTGGGAAGGAGACCTGTCCGCTGTGAACTGGCCAGCAGTGCTTCATGTGTGGCCATCTTGGCACTTGGCAAGATGTTAACACAGAAAGCTTTACAAAGTACAGGCCAAAGCGAAGATGCTTGACAGTTCTTTAAAAAAAAAATGAGCTGTGTTGTTCTTAATTCCAGGCAATATGCATAGGTATTGATGCAGCAAAGCCTTCTATTGGACATGCATTGATTTATTTAACCCTTTTTAACCGAGATTTCATATGCATACAGAAAAGTGCACAAGAATAAGATGCAGAGTGCAATGATTTATCCCAAAGTGAACACTTTGCAACCCACACCAGTATAAAAAATTAGAATATTACCAATGGCTCAGAAGCCCCCTTGTGACTCCCACCATATGGCTACTCTCACCCTCCCCTAAAGCTAGAAACTGTCCTGATGTTTTTTTGGTAAACACTTCCTTGCTTTTCTACAATTTTTCTAACAAAGAACACAATATTTTGGTTTTGCCTGTTTTTTTTTTAAAGGAACGAAATGATAAATACTTCCTTGCTTTTCTTATGTTTTTTTTTTCAACAAAGAACATATCCCAAAACACAATATGTTGGTTTTGCCTGGTTTTTTGGAAGAAGGAATGAAATGGATTTATGGAGTATGTATTTGTGCCTGGATTCTTTTGCTCAGCATTGTGTTTGTGATATTGATAAATATCACTGCTTATGGCTTTAGTTTGTCCTCTTCTTTTATGCTGTACAGAAAACTATTATATGAATGTACCATAATTTATCCACTGTTTGTTCACTGTACCGTTGGTGAACTTTGGATGGTCCCTTTGAGGGCATTATGCATAATGTGGCTAAGGTCATTTTTGTACGTTTTTTGGCACCTGTGGGTATACATTTTTTATTTGGTCCATATCTAAGAGGGGAATTGCTAGCTTTTAGGATATGTGTATCATCAGCTTTAATAGATAATCCCAAACTGTTTCCAAAGTAGTTACCAATATACTCCCACCAGAAGCATCTGGGAGTTTCCCCTGCTCCATATCCTTGTGAACCTTTGCCAGTCTTTGTAATTTTAGCCATTATGCTGGCTTGGTGATATCACATTGTGAGCTTAAGTTGCTTTTCCTGACTGATGAAGGTGAGCACCTTCTCATGTGTTTATCTGTCATTTGAAGTATTTTGTGACATGATTGTTCAAATCTCTTGCCCATTTTCAATGGGGTTATTTACCTCTTTCTTACAGATTTGTAGGATTTTTAAAAATATTCTAGATATGAGCCCATTATTGGTTAAATGTGTGGCAGAATCTTTATTCTCTTGCTTGTCTAGTCTTTTATTGAGAACAGAGGTTTTAATTTTAACATCCAAATCCTTTATAAATTGTTTCTTTTATGTTAGTGTTTCATTGTGTCCTGTTCAATATATGGTTTCCTACTCTAAGGTTATAAAGATACATATCTATATTATCTTCTAGCAACTTTACAGTTTAACTCCCAAGTGTATATATAATATTTACTAGAATTAATGTTTGCATGTTGCGTGAAGTAGGAGTCAAGTTTTATTTTAAAAAAATGTTTTTGGTGGACATTTATCTGACCTAGCATAATGTATTAGGAAGACCATTGTGTTCCCATTGTTCTGTAGGGCTATCCTTATTATAAATTAAGTACCCAAATGCCTGTGATCTGTTTGGGCTCTCTGTTCCTTTTTTGTGTTAGTATATTCTTGCACCAATACCACACTATAGTTTTATTTCTTAATACTGGGGATTGAACTCAGGGGCATTCTACCTCTGAACTACATCTCCAGCCCTATTTTTATTTTTTATTTTGAAACAGGGTCTCACTAAGTTGCAGAGGGCCTCACTAAGTTGCTGAGGCTGGCCACGAACCTGTGATCCTCCTGTCTCAGCCTCCCAAGTACTGGGATTACAAGTGAGTGCCACCACGCCTGGCTCATGCTGTAGCTTTATAATAAGAGTTTATTTTAGTAGATCAAGTGTTCCTAAGTTTCTTGGTTATTCTTTGACTTTTACACTGATACAATATTTTAGAATCATTAAGTTTTACGAAAACAAAACAACAACAGCAACAAAGACTTTTAAACCATTGGGATTTTGATTGATACTACCTTGAGTTAATAAATAAATTCTGGAAAAATTTTCATCTTTCTAATATCAAGTCTTCCAGTCCATGAACATGGTATATTCCTCTATTTATTTAGATCTTTAAACATTCTCTCAATAAAGTCTCATAGTTTTTTGCGTAGAATTCTTACACATCTTATTAGATTTATTCCTAAGTGCTTACATTTTTTCATTCATTGGAGATTGTCTTTTTAAAAACTCATTTTCTAATTCTTTTTTGTTGTGATATAGAAAGATACAGTAATTATTTTTTATAGTGACCTTACATCCAGAATGTAGCTAACTTAACAAATGAACCCTAGTGATTTATCTGTGTTTTTTGTATTCTTTCTCTCTCTCTCCATATATATATATGTATATATAGATAGATAGATAGATGGATAGATAGATATACATACATACATCCAAATCATCTGATAATACTGACAGTTTTGTTTCTTTTCTAATCATCATGTTTTTTAAATTTTATGTTTGCCTTTCTTCAAATGCTAGGACCTCATGTACAATTGTGAATTGACATGGTTCTTGTACATAGTCTTGTCCCTTTCAAGGTCTCACAAGAAAGGCTTTAAATGTTTGTCCATTATTAAGTATGATGACTATTGTAGACATTTTTTCTGTTTTAACTTTAAGGGAGTTCCTATTCCTAGTTTGCCAAGAGTGTTTGATTATATGGATGTTGAATTTTTTTCAGGTGCTTTTCTATCTTTATTGAAGTGTGATTTTTCTCTTTTGTTTGTTTAGTGAATTTAATTACCTGATTTTCAAGTGTTTAACCAAACTTGCATATATAAAATAATTCAACTTGGCTATGATGTTATTCTTTTTATATGTTTATTAATATCATTTTCTAATGCTTAGGACTGTTGTGTCCTTATAAATTGGACTGTAATTTTTCTTTTTCATAACATTCTCGTCAAATTTTGATACCAAGGTTATATCGGCCTTAAGAAATAAGGTGGAGAGTGTGCACTCTATTCTATTTTCCGGAAGGTTTTGTGTGATATCAGTATTATTTTATCCTTATATGTCTGGCAGAATTCATCAGTGAGGCTGTCTGGCCTTGAAGTTTCCTTTATGATAATATTTTAAATTATGGATTCAATTCCTTGAATAGTATAGCACTTTTCAAATACTTTTAAACATTTATTTTACCCTCAGTTCTGTAAGTTACATATCTCTAGGGTTTATCATTTTCATACAGATTTTTAAACACATTGATGCAAATTTGCTGAAAAAATGTGATGCTTAGTTAATTGATTTTCAGTCTTACTTTCTAATATATACATTTTAGGACTATTTATGCCTAAACATGGCTTTGTCTGCATTCTGCAATTAAGTTTTGTTACATATTATTTTGATGATTATTTCACTCAAAATAGTTTCTGCTTCCTATTTTCATCTTTTAAAATTTCTAGTTATTTAGATGTATAGTTTTTAATCTCCAAGCATCTTGGTATTTATTTAAATGCAGTCAAAACCAATAATCATATTTTATATGATATTAATGCTTTGAAATTTATTAAGACTTGCATTATGCCCTGCTGGTGATCAATTTTTTTGTAATGTTAAGATGTTTCACATGAGAAAAACTTGTATCTTGCAGCTGCTGGATGAATGATTTATTTATATTCATTTGGTCAAGTTTAGAACTTGTAATCAAGTATCCCATATCTTAAGTAATTTTTCAATCTTCTAATTCTGCAGTTACAGAGAGAGTTATATTTAAATCTTCCATCATAATTATGGTTTTGACTATTTTCTTCCTTACATTTTTGTTTCATATGGTTTGAGGCTATATTATTAGGTGTGCATACACTTATATTGGAATATATTCCTGGCAAATTGAGCATTCTATCATTATGAAATACTTACCTACTTCTCAAAATTGCTGAACACCTTGTTGTTATAGCTAAAAAAGATTTGTTTCGTGGTCATGTGTTATCTGTTCTGTACTTTTACTTTGAACTTTTATGCACCCTATGTTTTGGATGTCTTTATAAGTAAGCAGATAGTTGATATTTTTTCTTAATCTACTTTGAAATCTTTGCCTCCTGATAGAAGGCATGTGACTTGGATTTAAATCTACTATTTTATTAAGTGCTTTCTATTTTTTCTACCTGCCCTATGTTCTTTTAATTTCCCTTCTTACCTTTTGTTGAGATATGAGGGTTATTTTTTATTAATGCTACATTTGTTAAAGGCTCATTAGCTAAAAGTTTTACATTCATTTAATTGTTCTTTAGTGGTTACTCTTGAAATTGCAAAAGCATTTTTGTCTTATCAAAGTATATTGTCAATTGGTACTTTGATTTTATTTTTATTATTAATAGGCACTCTTAATTTTTTACTTTTCTTTTAATCTTTTCATGGATGAAAAGACCATGGAACACTTTAACTCCATTTACTTCCATTCCCAACCTATGTGCCTATCACATATTTAATTCTTAACATATTTTCCACTCAAGAATACATAATTACTGCTGTTTTTTAAATTTTGTATTCAGTTAGATTTGCACACATTTATCATTTTTGTGGTACTTTCTTCTTCCATCTTTGACTTTTTTTTCTGGAATCATTATTCTGCTGCCTAAAAAACATGCTTTACTCTTTCTTTAGTGAGAGCCTGCTGGTGACACATGTTCCTGTTTTCATATGTCTGCAAATGGCTTCATTATGTTTTCATTCTTGAAGGATTTTTTTTTCCTGAATGGTTTGCAGTTTATATTTTTTAAGCATGGTTGAAATACTGTCCCATTGTCTTCTGATTTACATTGCTTCTTTTGAGAAGCAAACTGTCGCTCTTTTAAGATTTTTATCTTTAACGTTGGTGTTCTGCTGTTCTACTGTGGTCAGGATGTTTGCAGATTTTTAAAAATCCTGCTTAGGAGCTGGGCGTGGTGTCGCACGTCTGCAATCCCAGTACTTGAGAGGCTGAGCCAGGAGGATCGCAGGTTGGAGACCAGCCTCAGCAGCTTAGCAAGACTCAGCAACCTAGAGAGACCTGTTTCAAAAAACAAACAGATAAAAAATAAAAAGGTCTGGGGGTGTAGCTTGGAGATAGAATGCCTCTGGGTTCAATCCCCAGTAACACACACACACACACACACACACACACACA
>PVJS01032723.1:0-11285 GCA_004027185.1 Glis glis | reverse complement strand
ACTTTTGCTTATTTTCTTCTGATCCATGTTCCAATTCACTATTTATTAAACTGCATTTAATCTCCTGTTAAGCCTAAGCATTCTAAATTAGTTTTCAATTCTAAAATTTCCATTTGGTCCATTTTTATAATTTCCACTTGTCACAACTCTTAATCTTGCTCTTTTTTTTTATTGAGCAAGTGTAGTTCTTTTAAAGTCTCTGTTAACATCAATATGTTGAGCCCGTGTGCATCTGTTCTATTGTCTGTTATTTCTCTTATTTTTATTCATGCTGTAAGGTCATTCTTTATGCCTGGATACTTTGATTAGGACTGACCATTATACTTCTACTTTGTAGAGTAGGGGTGTGTGTGTGTGTGTGTGTGTGTGTTATTGTGGATTGAACCAGGCGCATTCTACCTCCAAGCTACACACCCAACCCTTTTGATTTTTTTTTTTTTTTGCAGCACTGGGGATTGAAGCCAGGGGCGTTCTACCTCCCTGCTACACCCCTGACCCTATTTTTTATACTTTATTTTGAAACCGGGTCTCACGAAGTTGTGGAGTTGATTTTTTATTTTGAAACAAGGTCTTGCTAAGTTACTGTATGCTGGCCTCAAATCTGCAATTCTCCTGTCTCAGCCTCCCAAGTGTTGTGATAACAGGTGTGCGCCGCTGCGCCTGGCTTGTAGAAGTAATCTTAACTAGAAGTTAATATTTTCTGTAAGAGATTTTTTTTATAGTTGGAAGCAAAAAAATCATTTCACGTTTAGGATTTGATATATTTCAAAACTGAGTTTTATCTGAGTAGTTTTGCTGATTTAAGATTGAGAGGCTAGCCGGGTGTGGTGGCACACACTTGTAATCCCAGTACTTGGGAGGCTGAGACCGGAGGATCTGGGTTCATGGCCAGCCTCAGCTACCTAGTGAGGCCCTCCGCAACTTAGTGAGAAACTGTTTCAAAATAAGGACTAAAAAATAGGGTTGGGGATGTAGCTTGGAGGTAGAATACCCCTGGGTTCCATCCCCAGTACCGCCAAAAAACAAAAAAAAAAACAAACAAAAATATTGAGAGTCATGACTCGGTCGCATCCTTTGAGCATCCAATCCAAAGTGCGAGGCATCATTAGCTCCCCTGCCTCTTTGGGGGACACTGAGCCCTGTTCTTCTCTTTCCAGTTCCTGGTTCCAGTAGAAGCACCTGCAGACACTGCTCAGCAGCCCCCTCTGGAAGGCGCAAATGCCTCCCAAATAGGTTGCCCCCAAAACAACTTGGGCTCTTCCCCCCAAGCCTCTTTTTTCCCCACGTGTGATCATTTATCTCTTTAAGTTTTTTGATGTTTTCAAGTATATTTTGTCCAGCTCGTATAGTTGTTCTTGGGAGTGCATGTTGATACCAAAGACTGTCATTCATAAGGCAAGGGCTATTATTATCCCTGTTTTATGCAAAAGAACTCTAAGGCTTAGAGAGATCAGTGACTTGCAGAGGTCTCACAGCAAGTAAGTGGGAGCCTATTTGATTTTATATTTATCTACCATTCTTTACAAGACTAATTATTATTATTATTATTATTATTATTGGTACTGGGGATTGAACGCAGGGGCATTCTACCTCCGAGCTCCACTCCCAGCCCTATTTTTTATTCTTCATTTTGAAACAGGGTCTCACTAAGTTGCAGAGGGCCTCACTAAGTAGCTGAGGCTATCTGCGAACCCAGATCCTCCGGTCTCAGCCTTCCAAGTACTGCATGCACCACCAAGGCTGGCTACGAGAATAATTATAATGGTGTATGTTAATCTTCTTTTCTTTTTATAACCCCTGCCCCCCCCACCAAGAATCTAACCAAAACAAAACAAAAGCTATGGACTCTATCTCAGAAAGATGAAAGCATTTCAGAGCTTTCCATGCGTTTTTATGATCTGCACGGATCCCAGGTGAATTAGAACACAGGGCCTTCAGGCTAGAGGATGCCACCAGAGAGGGAGGCAAATATTTATTACACAAAATCAGAATTGTGATTTCCTTGTGTTTGAGTCCCAGCTGTGTTTGAGGTTCTGACTTTACAGAGATGTGAAAGAAAGAAAAGGCAAGTTTCTGCTGCTGAGCTGGGACCAACCGAGGGGTCAAACCTGAATTTAGAGAGAGGAGGACAGGCGTGGAGGCCATCTGAGTATAGACTAAGGCTGCGTTGAGTCAGTTCATCAGAGCTGGAACATCGGATTATGCAGGAATTTTACTTCTTTCACTCAATGGAGACTTTTACAACTGGAAAAACTCTTAATTTTATGACGAAACAAGTGAAGATCTTCCAGTGATGAGAGAAATAACAAAGCAATGTTCTTGATGTCCTGACTGGTCAGTAGGTACTTGTTCTTAGGGTAAATGCTTTCATCTTTCTGAGTATCAAAGTTGCTACTGGATGCACTTTTTAATTAATGTATAAAAGCAGTTAAATTTTACCTGACTTACTAATGGAGTTTAATGTCAGAACTTCTGTGCGTTGGGGTGGGTGGTAATCTATAGCTGTGTACGATGTTGGCTCCTAAAACTCCCAGGAAAAGCCAGTGCTGCGAGCGAGAAGCATGATTAGCTAAAAACAGATTTTGTTTGCTTATTCTATGAATTCCTCCTTCCCCTCTGTTTGTTATTATCAACTCCAAGAGAACTTTGTCCACAGAACTACTAAGTCACCCATGTCAATCTGTCTGGAGACTTTGCCTTGCCCTACAAAGAATCAGTAAGAACAAACATTTATGATTTGTGCAGGATTTGAGATGACTTTGGACATGCATCTTCTGAGTGTGTGTAAACTGATCTCAATAAAACGAGGCCAGAGAAAAAAACTGCTTCAAGCTTCTGCAGACGTGAGGAATTTGAGAGGCTAAAGTTGATTTCCTGTTCTAGGAACACTGCATATAGTATCCTGCTCGCCCTCGCCGTGGTCATGTACAGACAGGACCCACTTTATGAAGTCAGGCTGTAAATCGTGGTAGGGTTCCCAGGCCTGCCCACAGAAGCCTGTTTTGCAGTCATGTACAAATCAAGAATCTGGAGTTTGAAACTGGGCAGCTTCTAAGGCCACGGTGGGGCCGCCCTGACCTCTGGGTCTTGGAGGTTGAAGCCCATGCGTGCCTCCTGGCACCTTGGAGGGAGTGCCAGAGACCAACTGGAAAAGCGAAGCTGCCTTTTGCCCAGCTTCTTTGTGTTCTCCACCTGCTCCCTGGGCTCCACTCTTCTTCAGTCCTTCCCTTAGTAAGCAACAACTGGATTCAAGTTGCAGCTGCTTCCATGAACAAAGATGAGCTCTGCAAAGTGTCTCTTTCTTTGCAAAGTTTCCCAGCTGGATTTTCTCATCTAAAATGTTACTTGCTAATCATTTAGCCCATGTTGCGAGGAAGGAGTCTGTGAGATAAGTTATGGAAGATACAGGAAGCATTAAGAGCGGTCATAGAGGACTGCCCCATCACCCCCTCTGGCCTTGCTGATGTTCTGCAAATGGGTGTTAGGAGGCCACTGGCTCCAGTTCACACCAATGTTAGTAACTGAAGAGTTCAGCAGGTTACAGACAGTGTGTGTGTGGGGTTGTTTCTTGTTTCTTGTTTTTTTAAGGTTGCTGTTAAAGCAAATGGGTATGTCTGTCTGATACTCGGGCAGCTTAACAAAGTTAAGTCAAATATTCAGGCTTTTTTGGAGAAGATAATTTTTGACCAGAAACTTTAAACTGTGTCTACATAGCTCCATCATGTTTCCCTCCCTCCTTCCCCCTTCCTTCCCTCCCTTTTTTTCCTTCCTTCTCCTTCCTCCCACTCTCCCTTCCCTTCCTCTTCCTCTTCCTCTTCCTCTTCCTCTTTCTCTTTCTTTCTCTTCCTTCCCAACTTTTCCCTTCCCCTTCTCCTTCCTTCCTTCCTTCCTTCCTCCCTTCCTTCCTTCCTTCCTTCTTCCTTGCACATTTTGAAAACTCTGCCAGATGCCAGGTATGGTGGCACACACCTGTAATCCCTGTACTTGTGAGGCTGAGACAGGAGGATCACAGGTTCAAGGTTAGCCTCAGCAACTAAGTGAGACCGTTTCAAAATAAAAAATGAAATAGGGCTGGGGGTGTAGCTCAGAGGTAGAATGCTCCTGGGTTCAACCCTAGAACCACACACACAAAAAAAGAAAGCTCTGTCAGTAGATAGTAGTCAGTTCTCCCCTCCCTTCCTCCTTCCCTGTTTCCCTCCTGTTCTTTCTCCCTCCTCCTCCACAACCAATTAACTCTCTCTCTGATAATGGCAAATTGGGGTGACCAGGGAGAGGACTGGGTGGGAGACAGAGGAGGGGGCCACCTTTTCTCTCTCTTTCTGTGTGTGTGCACACACACATGTATGTGTATCATTTGTGTGTGTGTGTGTGTATCATTGTGTGTGTATGTATATTACAGGGATTTGTAATTTGGAAACATGGTTAAACCAGGAAGCTATGAAAAAGCCATTAATGCACATTCCTGGCTTCTGCTTTCTTTCTTGTCTGGTGAGTTCTGAAGTGCTCAGAGGACAGGCCAGTCATGTTGTAAAGCTTTCTGCAGTTGCCTCTGGCCTCTAGTTTGTTTCAAATGGGATTCCACAGCCTTGCCCTTAGGCAGTTTTATTTACACATCCTGTTGGGGAGCCTTAGATTGCTAGGTTGCCTGAGTTGTGGGATCCATTTAAGAGATCCAGGAAGCTTCTCCTGTCACCCAGATCCGTGGATTAGAAAGTTTTATGTGGATAAAGTCAACTCTTTAACTTTCTGCTTGGGTAAGAGGCGCACACAGCTAGGTGAAAAGGCCAGGAGGTGATCAATGTCTGGAAATAAATGTACCCCTTAACCACAGCCCCTCCTACCCCCTCAGTCCCATTGTTCTGAAGCTGCTGGACAGGTATTTGCTAGAGGGAAGGTCATGTAGAACATTAAGGACTTGGTGTCCGTTTACACTACAAACAAAGAGGTGACCTCTGCTTATCTGGTTGTTTTTTTCTAGATTACTTGCCTTTAATGCTTCTTAATACATTCCACTAGTACAAGTGAATTTGTTAATCTTTGTGCTAACTTAGAAACTGAGAGGTCTTTAATAAAAAGTAAACAGGACTTAACAGACTTATATTTGGGCTCTATAATTGAAGCATAAAAGGAAATCATTAATTCATTGACTCTTTTCTGCTTCATCCACATTTTATCACCTTTATATCTATTGCTACAGTGAATAATGTAAAATACACTTTTCCTAGAAGCATCTTTGTAATACATTTTCAAATCTATGCGGTCTTACGCTAAATTTCAAAATCTCATTGTTATTACAGTTGCGTTATTTTGTACATACATAAATCACATTTAAAATAATAATGTTACAATTAGCCTTGAAAGAGTATAAAGGCAGAGAAGCTAACATTTGCTGCAGTCCTTCTGTGGCTACAGCATTCTGCTGAGAATTATTCATACCTCCAGCAATTTGATTTTCATAATAACCCTGTAGGTTAGATATAATTCCCTCAGTTACAGACGAGGAAACTCAGCACTCAGAGAAGTTGGTTCTCTTTCCTGAGGACACCCTGCCGGTAGCAGGAAGAGGTTGAAGCTTTCCAGAGTTTCCCTGTTACGGGAAAACACCATAATTCTGTGGGTTCTTGGCTTCCGTGGCAAAAAGAATTTCAGCACGCGCCAGTCAGAGACAAAGACAGAGATTTAATTCAAGAAAAGTGGAGATACACGTTCAAGAGGAAACGCGGGCCACCTCGAGAGTGTGAGGGCGGCCCTGGGATCTACACAATCCTTTTCTTATAGGCACCTAGAGAAGGGGGTGGCTAAGGGCACACGGCAACATGGGATGGCGGCAACATGGGATGGAGGTCTCCTTCCTTTGAATCTTCAGGCTGACAAAAGGTGAAAATTCCTTGGGATAAGAATCCCAGGGAGCTGAGGCATGAAGGCAAATGTGTGGCTTCCTCTGGGAGCTAATCGCCTCAGGAATTTCAGGTACGGAGCTAGGCCATTATGAATAAAAGTGTGGCTCATTCAGGGCTTTTGTCTAAGAGCAAAAGAGCTCTGTCAAGTGAAGCCAAGGATTATGAAGTTTTTTAGGTTTTAAAACTATATTTTCCTTTCCTTCCCAGTTTGTCTCCTTCCTACCTAAAATTTTTATTTCTTCTATCCTACCTCATCCCCATTTCAAACCTTCTATTCCAGCTGTTTTGTGGACTACAGTGTGGTGTCATTCCAAGTTACAAAGTTAGGACTAATGTTTGGGTGGAAGACCAGACAAGGGAAAGACCTCCGTTTGTAGGGGTACCCAAGAAAGAACTCTCCATGCTTATTGTGAGGCTGTTCAATCTCAAAAAGTTAAGACAAGAAAAATGTAAATGTGACATGCTGTATTGATTTTTTACTAGTGTAATTTATGTTCCATAACATACAGGTTTTCTTTATTGGTATCTTTTTTCCCCCCTCGGGTGGACATGAAACTGTTTTGAGACACGGTCTTGCTAGGTTGCTGAGAGTCTCACTAAGACTTAGGCTGTCCTGGAACCTGCGATTCTCCTGTCTCAGCCTCCCAAGTACTGGGATTACAGATGTGCTCCACCACACCTGACTTTCATAGAACTGTTATTGTAATGGCCCATTAAAATTAAAAGCCCCAAGTCCCCCCCCCCACCCAACTTCCTGGTAAAAGCTTTTTTTTTTCCCTCTGAGCTTCTTCATGCTGAGAATGGAAACTGAGAAGCCCCCCTCCCCACCCCTAGGCAAATAGGAACTGTGCCATATTCTCTGGCTAGCACAGCCTAGTTAAATTTACACAGGTGGGTCTCCTGGCTTTTGTTACTATAAATTGTATCTGCTTCTACAGGACCAGTGGAGAAGCAGACTTAACTGTTTCTCCCCAGTTTTGTCCAAATTGCATTAAATTCGTTTTTCCTTTTTATATCATTTGCTTATTTCTTATTTGGGTGGCTGGCTGAATCTAGCCAGCCAGGGTCCTGGCAGGTTACACAGCTTGGCTGCCCCTAACATTATTTTTTGCGGTATTGGTGATGTGCCAAGTTCGTGATCCCACCAAAGACCACCAGGAGCTGATTCCGATGCAAAGCACACGAGGGTCCTTTATTCAAGCTCGAGCTTGGGCTCCTGACATGCACCAACGCAGTGGTCACAGAGAGAAGCCCCTTGCTCTCCGAGAACAAAGCTTTTATCCCTTAAGGAGGCAGCCCACCCACCTTTACATTGATAGGTTAGTTTAAAACATAAGCTTGTTGGCGTTCCCTGGTTGCTTTAATTTTCGTGCCATAGGTAGGGGTCATCATTAGGGAAGCCTTAACCCTATGCGGTGACATTTAAGCTGATTGGTCGGGCCCGCAGTACCTTTCTCAGGAATGTCCAGGATGGGTGGGGGGCCTGCTGACTCTGGTCAGAGTGGCCTTGCCCAGATCAAATTATCTGGAGTTCTAAACCCAGGTGTGCTTGACACCGATTGGCTGTTTCTAGGGGTTGCTAGGGACAGGATCAGATTAGCACACTTAATGGTTTCTACAGGGTATGAGGCAACAGGCTATAGAAACTTAACTTCTAGAAAAACAGATACTTAGGCCTATTTTACTTAAAGCCTTAACTAAAGCCTGTTATGGTGTCGCTTTGGTCCTTCACTGGGGATTGAACCCAGAGGCATTCTACCTCCGGGCCACACCCCCAACCCTATTTTGTATTCTTTATTTCGAAACAGGGTTTCACTAAGTTGCGGAGGGCCTCACTAAGTAGCTGAGGCTGGCTGCGAACCTGGATCCTCCGGTCTCAGCCTCCCAAGTACTGGGATTTCAAGCGTGTACCACCCTGCCCAGCTGCCCCTAACATTATAACTTTGGATCCTCAAACTGCTTTTTGTTTTAGACATTAGTTAAACTGATAGAGATTTCAGGAGGTCCTTGAGCAACCTGAAATTGTATATAAGATTTATGGAATTAATAATGAAGTGTATTTTTCTGGGACTGAGGTTCCAGCACTTTGTACAGCTCCTTAAAGTGGATTGTGATTCAAAACATTAAGAGCCAATACCCTGAAGTCTCACACATTCCTCAGCTCTGAATTTTCCACCAAAGCAATTTTCAGGAATTTATTATTGTGCCCGCAGCAAGATGACTATAAATTGTAAGGAATCTTATACCATTTCCAGGTAATTGTTTGGCCTTCCAACCAGTTAGAAATGTTCAGTTTACAATATATTATTTGAACAATAGGAATATAACGCTGTCTTTGGAAACAACAATAAAAATGTTAGTGCTTCTCTCTTATTCTTATCCTTATACCCAAAGGTGGAGTTCTTTTACTGTAATTCTTAGTTTTTGTGGGGAAGATACTAGGGGTGCGTGCGTGCATGCGTGTGTGTGTGTGTGTGTGTGTGTGTGACAGAGAGAGACACACACACACAGAGAAGGGGGAGTATGAGGCATGGAGTAAGCAAATGAGGGGGGTCCTGCCTTAATCTGAGGATAGATCTTGGCCTGGATCTTGCCCCCCCCTTTTTTGTGTGGTGCTGGGGATTGAACCCAGAGGCATTCTACCTCCAAGCTACACACCAAACTCTTCTTTTGTTTTGAAACAGAGTCTCAGTAGGTTGCTGAGAGTCTCACTAAGTTGCTGAGGCTGTCCTCAAACCTGCGATCCTCCTGTCTCAGCCTCCCAAGTACTGGGATTACAGGCATGGCCATCACGCCCGGCCTGGCTCCCCTCTTCCCTGCAGATCTCCTCTCAGGGCTCCTCAATAGGATTCTCTGTAATATAGAGTGTGCAGCTCTAACAGGTGGTACCCTGGTTTTCTTTGTTAATTCTCCTTCTTCACGGGAGAATGGAGAGATGAGTAGGATCCAAATCAAAACAGGGAGTGGGCATTTGCTTTTTGCACTCTGAAAATCAGCCATCGCTCAATCTTTGTCCCTTTCTGATTGGACAGCAGGTGAATCGTCACGGCCCATAGTCTCTGCTGCACTTAACTGCCAGGCGGCTAATCCTCGAGAGGACTGAAAACCCTCTTTCTTTCTTCCTATTCTCCGTTTGTGCCTGGACCACTCAGGTTTCTCAGATAGGGCCCTGCCCGAGAGCAGCCTGTGATTCCTAGGAAGAGGTGCCACCTGCTTGTAACCTCTGTGTTCTCTCTCACCTCACCTGGGCCCCCTGCCCGGCCACAAACCCCAGCTGTCCTCTCCCCCAGGCCCCTCTTCACAGTAAAGTCTATAGTATTTTAATATGGAGTCATGTCCTTTTCTTTTTGTAAGCGATTCATGAATTCGCAGGTCATTCTTTCAGAACCTGACTCGTCTTGTCAGTATCACATTGATTTGGGGATGGGTGTTTTCCCACACGACACTCCATGACTTTCACAACGTGTGTGTGCACCTTGAGAGAGAAATCTGTAAAGGGTTGTGATCCATCCCCACTTTTCTCAGTGCCAACAAAAACTGGTTGGCCAGCAAAGACAGCTCTTACTCCTGTTGTCGTCATTTCGGTTTGTCACAGGGACTGTGTACAGCTGGGTGTTACAACTATGTTAAACATTAGCATGTGTGCTTTAAAAGACCATTTTTATATTTCTATTTTTATAGAAATAAAACTTTTATAGATTTATTTATTTTTAATTTTATAGACTCTTATTTGTATTGTGCTTATAATCTACTTTCATTAAAGTTTAGAAGAGCAAGGATTTTATAAAATCCTTAGATGAATACTTTTTCTCCCCAGCGCTGAGGATGGAACCCAGGGCTTCACACATGCTAGGCAAGCTCTCTACCACTGAGCTGTGATTTTTTTTTTCTGACTCTTTTACCTAGATCTTTGTCTTAGAGGACCCACAATTCTTTTTTTTTTTTTTTTTTTTTTGCGGTGGGCCTTCTACCTCTGAGCCACACCCCCAGTCCTATTTTATTCTTTATTTTGAAACAGGGTCTCACTAAGCTGCTGAGGTGCTGAGGGCCTCACTAAGTAGCTGAGGCTGGCCGTGAACCTGTGATCCTCCTGTCTCAGTCTCCCAAGTATTGGGATTACAAGCGTGCGCCACCATGCCCGGCTCCCAGTGTAGTTTTGTCTTCTCAAAGGACTCTCTATGTATTCAACAAAATCAGGAATGAAGGGATAGCAGTACCGGATATCTACTCAGCAGCCATCAGCTCTGTGGAGGCCTTAAGCAGGTGAGAATAGTGGGTGTGTAAAACAGCCTGGTCCAGGAGGAGCAGGGGAACAGACCTGCATCTGGAAGAAGGAGGTGAGAGGGAGGAAGAAGAGAGAAAAAAGAAAAGCGTTGGTTATGGTAAATTACCAGGCTACTTGTTTTTTGAATCTAGGTGAAACCAAATGATTATTGCTTCTTTCTTCGAAGTGTAGTGACTTGTTTTTACATCATACCTAGAGTTAAACAGATCCCTGGACCTTGAAATTTCATGTTCCCTAAGAGTCCATGGACCTCGTTAAGATTTCATTCTAGAGCCAGGCGTGGTGGTACACAACTGTAATTCCAGTCCTTGGAAGGTCGAAACAGGAGGATCGCAGGTTCAAGGCCAGCCTTAGCAACTTAGCAAGGCCCTGCATCTAAACTAAAAAATTTAAAATTTAAAAGGGCTGGGGGCATAACTAGGAGGCAGCATGCCCCTGGGTTTAATTCCCAGTTTAAAAACAATAGAAAAAAGAAAAAGATTTCATTTTGGGACAGTCAAAGCAGGGAGGGAGGAGAGGCTGCCCGGCCTGTTACCTTTGTCTAGACTGACCGGGCAGGATCAGGAAGAAGCTGCTTGGGGGAAACGAGTGTGTAAACACAATAAGAATCTAATGTTGTGCAGTTTAATGTTGTAGGGTAGATTGTGAACTCAACAGGCATCAAGCAGCATCATAAGTTCAGTTCCCCCCAAACCCCGAAGGATCCTGAAAACCTTGCTCCAAGATATTTCCCTGAAAAGGCTCGTTTTTCCTGAGCAAGTCTGGTCCTGACACCAGCTAAATAAAGGAAGGATTAGTACCTGGATATTTAATAACCCCTGGCATTTAAAATCAAATAATTATGAAGAAGGAGGGGGTGGAGGAGAGAGTGATACTGGCCATACTGTAAAGGTCATTTTTCCAAAATCTTGAATGCTTAAGGATGTTCTTTATTACACACACACACACACACACACACACACACACACACACACACATCTTTCCCTAAGTATTTTGAAACATGTAGTCTTCCCAGTCTCTCCTTTATTTTTCCACCTTTGATAGAGATGTAGTTTATGGTTATAAAGATACATTTCTCTACAGCATTTGTAGTTTTTTAA